>BOPN01000038.1:519590-527090 GCA_017312705.2 Penaeus japonicus
ATAATAGTGATAATAATAGTGATAATAACAACAATAATAATAAGTTTGATAGTGATTATAATAATAACAGCAATCATGATAATAGTAATAACCATAATGATAGTAATAACGATAATAACATTGATGAAATAGTGAACATAATAATAACAAGAATAACAGTAATAATGATGATGATGATAATAATGATATAATTGATAATGATGAAACTAATAATGATATTAATAATGATACCAATACCAATAAAAACTGCAATTGCAATCATGACAATAATAAAAACAATACTATACCTAATGATAATGATGATAATAATAGCAATAGATATTCCCACTGTTGCTATTCCTAACATTAATCATAATGATAACAATAATGATGATAATGATAATGATGACTAAGACAACAATTAGAGTGATGGTGATGAAAATGATGACGAGTAAAGATAATCATGATAATGATAATGATAAGTAGTGATATTAATGATAATAATGATTATAATAATGATAACAGTTGTAGTGATGAAATAGTAATAACAACTATGATAATGATGATGGTGATGATGGTGATGATAATAAGAGTAATAATGATGCTACTACTACTAACAACAACAACAATAATGATAATGATAATAATAAAACTAATAACAGTGATAATAATGATAATGATAACAATGATAATAATAATTGTAGGGGTAGTAATAGCAGTAGTAGAAATAGTAGTTATGCTGATAATGATGATAATGATAATAGTGATGACTAATAATGATAATGATAGTTATCCCCATCTTCATTATCATAACAACATAACCAACAACAATGATAACAATAATACCAACAATTACAAAAATACAAAACAAAAAAACAATGATAATCATACTAGTAATAATACTACACAAATACATTAACTACATAAATGAATATAAACAAAACCGGAAACATTACCAGGTACAATTAATACCATGAAACTCTACATTCGTAATAAAAATAATTCCAACATAGTTCACGATATAAATAATGATGATATTGATAACAAAAGAAAAGCGTATATAATTTTCTCTTCAACATCCATACTTATGCTGGAGTTTGGACGCTTAGCTAACATTACGGTCTTTTAGGTTCTAAATATATACGTACTATAGAGTGGAGATTAACGTACGTGTGTATGTGTTTTTGTACTTTAATTTATATATATAGTGTGTAAGTATACTCAACGTGTGTAAAATATATATACACATTCTTTCATATTAGCGTAAGGGAGCATGTGTGTGTGTGTGTGTGCTAGTGTGTCTATGTATGTGTGCACATCTCCTAGTGTGCGTGTGTGTGTGTGTGTGTATGTGGGTGTGTTTATGTGAGTCTGCATGTGTGTGTACGGGTGAGTCATGGCTTGGGCAGGTGGCGCCAGAGTGCCCCCGTGGTGCCACAACAGGGCCAGAAATCTTGGCATGGTGTCAGGCCCGGCCCCCAGTGTCGTACGTAGTGTGTGCGAGGCGGGTGTATCCCATCTCACCTCCGTGGCTATGCGGCTTTACACCCCGGCCAAGGTGGGTCTCCTATCCACGCTAGAGTGTGCTGTGTGTCCCCGTGTTCGTCGTGTCGTCTATTGCCCGTCGTGTGGCACCGACACGACACCGACCGAGGTGCGGGAAGTGCCAGGTGCCAGGTTAGACCGAGCTCCATGCCCTGTGTCACTCGCTCATGTCCGCCGCTGCCACAGCCCGGTGGCCGCGGCGGTGCCTCCCCCCTACCTACCCCCTACCCCCTCCCCTCCCCTACCTACCTACCTACCCCCCTGCCCCGCCCCCCTCCTCTCTCTCTATTACTCCTCTCCTTCCTCTAATTCTCTTCTCTCCGCTTCAACCTCTTCCTCACTCCCCTTTCGCGTCTCTTATCCCTCTCCTCTCCTCTCCTCCCGTCTCGCCCTCTTATCCCTCTCCTCTCCTCTCCTCCCGCCACAACCTCCCTTCTTCCCTTCCCCTTCCCCTTCCTCTCCCATTCCCTCCCCTTTCTCACCCCATATTCCTCACCCCTCCGCCTTATTCCGTTCTCCCAAACACCCTCCCGCACCGTCGACCACCCGACCCGACCCGACCCGACCACCACCACGCCGTTTCCACCGCGGTCCTCGAGTCCCGAAACGTTCTTAATTAAGGGAGTGTTATCGCCCTCCCTTACGTACCTCCCTTACGTACCCGAGGCTCCCCGTACGCGGCGCTGAGAGATTCCGAATCCTTATAGTAGACTCACGGCACGGCGCGGTCTCGTGAAAGGGATCGGATCTGATATCTTTTGGAATGATTATTATCATCTGTAGGATTTTTTTTCTTATTATTCTTTTATATGTTTAATCAGGGTCGTGGTTTAGGATTGCTCTTTGATTTCTACATGGTCGTACGTACACATGTAAGTGATTATGTATGTATGATAGATTATGCGCAAACAAACACTCAAATACACAGATACACACACACATACACAGTATTGTACATGCATACAGTATAAATCTATATCTAAATCTATGCCTATCTATATCTAAAGTCTACATGTCTATCTATATCTAAAGTCTATATGGCTATCTATATCTAAAGTCTATGTCTATCTATCTATCTATATCTGAAGTCTATATGTCTATCTATATCTAAAGTCTATATGTCTATCTATATCTAAAGTCTATGTCTATCTATCTTTCTATATCAAAATATATATGTCTATCTATCTATCTATATCTAAATATATATGTCTATCTATCTATCTATATCTAAATATATATGTCTGTCTATCTATCTATATCTAAATATATATGTCTATCAATCTATCTATATCTAAATATATATGTCTATCTATCTATCTATATCTAAATAAATATGTCTGTCTATCTATCTATATCTAAATATATATGTCAACCTATCTATCTATATCTAAATATATATGTCTACCTTTCTATCTATATCTAAATATAAATGTCTATCTATCATCTATCTATAATAATCTGCGCATCTATCTATCAACACATACATACATTCGTAAATATACACAAAACATTTATGTCTTAATTAAAAATCTTTTTCCTTCCTTTCGTATCCTCTTCAAACGGGGTTTTAAGGATTCAATCAACTTAATGACGTATTCTCAGTAATCGGTAAAGGAAAGTCTATTTTATTTATGTAAATTTAAGTAATTATCGAATGACAATGGGTGTGCTTGCTTGGAAATTTTAAGATGAAGGAAACGGTTATAAAATCAGTAATTTATAAAAAGTCATGTCTTTCTTTCTTTCTTTCTTTATCTGTATTATTACTATTATTGCTATTATTTTCATTATTATTATTTCATTGTTGTTTCATTTCTTACTATCATCGTCATTAGCAATGTCAGTGTTATTATAATTATTATTATTATTATCACCGTTATCATTATTATTATCATCATCATTATAGTCAATATCATCATTATCATCATTATCATTAGCATAATCCTCATCATTATCAGAATCAATCATCAACACCATCATTACCATCATCATTATCATAATCCTCATCACTATCATAATCATCATTATTGAAATATCTACAGCGTCTTTCTTTCTTTCTCTAAGAATTTCAGAATTATCTTCCGTATCTTAAACACTAGACTTAAACTGTCTGAAAATGCTGCTTATTTAACACCGTCTTTGACAGATGTTTATTTGTCTTAGACACTTCTTAAAAACTAGTATTGATTTTTCTAATGGGCGATTCTTTTTTTGCTTTTTTCTTTCTTCTTTTTGGTCAACAGGAGAATTATATGAAGACGATTTTGAATTAAGATAAAGTGAGGGAAGAAGGAGAAAGAAGAAGAAGAAAAAAATATATATAATAAGCAGATGGACTGAGGGATAGATAGATGAAATGTAATTGTGAGTGTTTATGAGTGTTGGGTTTGTGTTTAAGATAGTTAGTTAATATAATCCGTGATTTTGAACTTATATGCACACACACACACACACACACACACACAAATACACGCACAAACACACACACACACACGAACACCTTTTTAAAAACACAAACACCTTTTAAAATTTTTCTTTGTCTTGCTTTTTCTATTTTCCTTTTTGTCTTATATTCTTCTTTTATATTTATTTATTTTTATTGTTTTCATTTAGAGGTAACATCAAGCATCAATTAAACGACAAGCTTAGTTTCCATCATCCACCTTATTCTATCTTATTATTATCTTAACTTATTATCTTATTTTCTCTATGCCATTCGGTTAACTGATATATTTTACTGATATATTTTTTTGCCATTCAGATAGATCAAGTAATAATGGTTTTCATTCATTTCTTTAACATTGATATTCCGTAAGTTCTGATAGTTTTGAATTTTATTATTAATGATTTTGATATTTGCACATGAAATCATCTTAAAAAAACAACAAAAAACAAAAAACAAAAACGGTATCATATTTTCAATGTATATATTTTTTCTGTTAGTTATGTTTCTTTCTTTCTTTCTTTCTTTCTCTCAGATTCTTAATGTTGTTTCTTATTTTCTTGATACATCTAATTGCCAGATCGTGTGGACCAATTTCTGTTTAAAGATAATCAAGATAAAATAAGAACAAATATATACCTTGGTTTAAATTGGCGTTGATTAATTAGATCTATTTAATTTATTTATCCTCATTTGTGGTTAATTGATAAGAAATATCCTTTAATGATAAGGGGAGATAGTATATCATAAAAAAATAACAGTATAATACGTTCATTATGAATGTAAGATTATTCTGAAATAATATAAAATAAGAAAAAAAGAAAGAGATACGTTAAAAAACACAAAAACATATCAACATAGTTTTATGAAAGGTATAACAAAAAAACAAAAAAACTTATCATCAACGAAGGATTTTTTTGTTTAATGATTTTAGGGGTAAACTTTAGGATATTTTTTATTTTTTATTTTTATTGAAAACGGGGAAGGCCAATTTGCATAAATGTGAATCCGAGATATAGTCAGTATTAGAAAATATCTATTGGGAGAAAATATACAGAGATACATAGACCATGAAAGAGATATCTCTAGATAACTTAAACAAGTTAAAAAGGAAACTGCATAGTAAACACGAAAAAAAAAACATATATGAAACGTTGTACCCAAGAAACTTTAGATAACTTAAACTCTAGAAACTCTAGATAACTTAAACAAGTTAAAAGGAAACCGTATAGTAAACACGAGAAAAAAAAAAAAAAAAAAAAAAAAAAAAAAAAAAAAAAAAAAAAAAAAAAAAAAAACATATATGAAACATTGCACCCAAGAAACTTTACAAAAAACTTTACAACCGGTGCAAGACTTAAGCCTAAAGAACCGCGTCGTGGCACACCTGTTGCATGCAAAACAAACCTCTGCTGCTCGATCGACTCAACAAACTTCTTGCAAGGCGCGCAAAAGGAAACTTCTCTTGTCTCGTGACTAATTGTGACTTCTTGTGTGTGTGTGATCTGTCGCCCTCTTTGCTCTTTTTCTTTCTCCTCTCTGTCTTCGTTTAATCTTCGTTCTCTCGGTGGGGCTATACTCTCTGCTGTAGCTTCAAGTTCACTGATCTTTGCGGGGAAATAGGCTATTTTTTTTAGGTAAGTTCCTAAGTTGATATGCTTATAGGCCTAGATTTCAACTTGATAGATCCAATGATGATTTTTCTTTATTTTTCGTCGTCGACGTCTTCTACGAATATATTGCTCGTTTCGACGATGTCACGTAAATGTTACGAATGGCTGTGATGCCTCAGTTACCGTGTGCACAGTGCGTGGAAATATATAGACACAGTATGTTACTTTAACACTTACGCAACATAAACACACACACGAGAAGTTAAATACGTGTTGTATTGTCTATGGCCCCGTTGCTGTCTTCTTCCCGTAACGCGAGAACAGAAAGTGGCGGTGACGTGACAAAAAAAGGGGAAAAATTACGTGGCGTTTCCTTAATTCATTAAAAAAATTTCCCCCTTCCCTCCCCCCTCCTCTCCTCTCCAACAACCTCCCTTTTTTCCCTCTTCCCTCCGTATCCACTTCTCCTTTCCATCGGTTCCTCAGACTCTCTTCCCTTCTCTCTATCCTTTCCCCCCGCCTCCCTTTTTCCTCCATCCTTCCCCCGCCCCCTTCCCCCTCTTCCCTCCCCCCCCCGCCCCCGCCCCCCTTCCCCCCATCCTTCCCCCCCGCCCCCCTCTCCCTCCATCCTTCCCCCCGTCCCCCTTTCCCGCTTACCCCCAGTATCATCTCCCCTTTTTTTCGCTCTTTCCTTGACCCCACTTCTCTTCCCTTCCTATCCCTCTGACCCCTCCCCCTCCCCCACGTATCTCCCCTTACTCTATCCCACATTCTCCCTCTGTCTCCCCTTTCTCCTTCCTTCTTCCTTTCCCTTCCCTCCCTTTGTCTCGCCTTCTATCTTCCTTTCCCTCCTCTCCCTTTCCTCGTTCTTATCCCTCCTCCCCCATATCATCCTTTCCTCCTTCCTTCTTCATTTCTCTTCCCTTCTCCCCTTCCATCTTCCTTTCCCTCCTCTCCCCTTCCTCTCCCTTTCCTCGTTCTTATCCCTCCTCCCCCATATTCCCCCTTCCTCCATTTCTTCATTCTCCATCCGTCCATCTCCCTTTCTTCCTTCCTCTTCCACCCCTCCCCCCCCATCTCCGCTTTCTCCTCCCTTTCCCTCCATTCACATCCCCTCTTCCTCATTTTCACCCTCTCCTCATCACCCCTTCCGCCATTCCTACATCCTCTTCCTCCCCCCCAACTTACCCCCCCCTCATCCACCTCCTCCCACCTCCCTCCTCCTCCCTCGTTCCTCCATTGTCCTCCTTCTGCTCCCTCCTACTCTCTCCTCCCACCTTCCTCCTCCCTCCTTCCTCCTCCCTACCCCTCCACCTCTCTCCTCCCTACCTCCTCCTCCTCCTCCTCCTCCCACCTCCCTCCTCTTCCCCCTCTCTCCTCCCCCTCCTCCCCCCTCTCCCTCCCTCCTCCCTCCTCCCCCTCCTCCTCCCTCCACCTCCCTCCTCCCTCCTCCCTCCTCTCTCCCACCTCCCTCCCTCCTTCCTCCTCCCTCCATCGTCCTCCTCCTCTCCCTCCTCCCTCCTCCTCCCTCCTCCCTCCTCCCTCCTCCACCTCCTCCCTCCTTCCTCCTCCTTCCTCCTCCTCTCTCCTCCCTCCACCTCCGCGTCGGCACCCCGGCATCCGACCCGACGTCCTCGCCAGTCTCAAAATCTCTTTCATGTCGGAGATTTATTCCCCCGTCGGGCCGAGTGAAGCGGACGAGAGAATTACGACCTGCAGGATATTTACGACTCGTAGGACTCCTCTCCTCTTCTGTTTAGTCGTGACTTACTACGCTCGTAGCTGAGGAACGAGCGAGAGAGGAGGGACTGGGAACACGACGCCGCCGCCGCCGTCCGTGTAAATAAACTCGTAAAACAAACGTGTTGTTGACATGTTCTTGTGAGAGAGTCTCAGTGATATCCTTTTGAGAGTCGCAGA
>BOPN01000038.1:534590-537090 GCA_017312705.2 Penaeus japonicus
TTTTTTTTAAGTTTCCCGTTTTCTTCCGTGTCACTGGGTACGCATTGCGATGTTCATTTATTTTTTCTTTCGCTCGGTAGGTTGTAAGCGGAAGGGCGCCCAGGTGAGCCAAGCCTTGCTCTGGCTTCGGGTCTCTTTGCGCATTCGTTGTGTTTTTTTATTTTTTTTCTTTTTTTTTGGTTTTGTTAGTATTTGGTATATTTGTTGGTATATGTTTTTGCGTTGTAGATTAAGAGAGGCTTTGGGGGGGAGAGTCAAACACGCTTTTAAGTTATTCATTAAAACACACAACCACAAACACACACACACACACACAAGACAAACTAATACTGAGTGGTGAAAAAAATGAATTTGTGTCCATTTTACTCTTCAATTAAGCTTATATGAGATGATCTGTCATAGAAGAACAAATCCAGACTTCATCCCTCAAACTCAGACACTCCAAGACACTCCACAACCCACGATCCTTTCCACGGGAGTCAGAGTGAGACATTCTGAAGTGTGGGTTTCATGCCCATGCCCCCATGCCATGCCCCCTGACCCTCCCCCTCCCCCTCCCCCTACCGCTGTCACTCTGTTGACATCCTAACGCAGGCACTTCCGGACCACCTCCGCCGAGGGTGGCACCAAGAGGCACGGCTGCTGCTGCTGCTGCCTGGGCCCCGGCTCGTCCTGGAGGCTCTCCCGCGGGGCGTGCGTGGCACCGGGGCACCGCCTCTGCTTATGGCATGAGTTGCCCTGAGGAATGCAGACCCCACGTTCAGACGACGAGGCGCCTTCCCTGCTGCCAGCCATCGCTCACCAGTATCAGGCAGGTGTCGCCGACGCCGTGAGTCAGGGAGGGGGGGGAGGGGGAGGATGAGGGGGAGGATAAGGTGGCTAAAGGGGAAGGGGGAAGGAGGAGGAGGGAGGATGAGGTGGCTAAGGGGGAGAGAAATGGGGGTAAGGGGGAAGGTGGAGGGGGAGTGGCTAGGGGGAAGGGGGAGGGAGGATAAGGTGGCTAGGGGAGAGAGAAATGGGGGCAAAGGGGGAAGGTGGAGGGGGAGTGGCTAGGGGGAAGGGGGAAGGGGAAAGGGGGAGGGAGGATGAGGTGGCTAGGGGGAAGGGGGAAGGGGGAGGATGAGGTGGCTAAGGGGGAAGGGGAAGGGGGAGGGAGGTGGAGTGGCTAAGGGCAAGGGAAAAGGGGGAGGATGAGGTGGCTAGGGGGAAGGGGGAGGGAGGTAAGGTGGCTAAGGGGGAAGGGGGGAGGGAGGATGATGGGGAGTGGCTAGGGGAAAGGGGGAGGGAGGATGAGGTGGCTAGGGGGAAGGGGGAGGGAGGATGAGGTGGCTAGGGGGAAGGGAGAAGGGGGAGGGAGGGGGAGTGACTAGGGGGAAGGGGAGATGGGGAGAGGGGAAGGAAAGGGGTAAAGGAGTGGCCAGATGATTGGGAAGATGGTATGGAGTGGAAGGGGGAAGATGAGAGGGAAGAGGGAAAGGGGAAAGACTGGATTGTGTGTGGAGGGGAGGGAGGAGGGGAAGGAAAGGGGAAAGGTGGTGAGGGAGTTACTAAGGAAGGGTAGAAGGCTGTAGTGGGGAATAAAAGAGGGAAGAAAGGTAGACTGAGGGATAAGGGTCGGGGAGATGGAGGAGAGTTCAGACTGGAGGAAGGGAGGCACTAAGAGAGAGGGGTAAGGGAAGGGGAATTGGAAAGGGAAGGGGAAGGGGAAGGGGAAGGGGAAGGGGAAGGTGAAGGGAAACAGGGGATAGAAGGTGAGGTAAAGGGAGAAACAACACGAAAACGAAAGCTGGACTGAGGTAGAGGGAAGAGTCAGTAGAAGGGTGGGGAGGGGGGGGTAAGGAAGAGGTGAAAGGGGGTAGGGTGTACTGGTATGGGGTGGGATGAGGGTTGGACAGGGAGAAAGGGGGAAGGATTGATTAGGGAGTGAGGGAGGATGTGAGGGAGGAGTTGGGGGGGGAGAGGAAAGAAGGGGTAGGGGAAGGGGGAGGAGAGAAGAGGTAAGGGAGAGGGAGGTAAGAAGGGGGAGGAGAGAAGGGGGAGGGGAAGGGGCAGGAGAGAGAACTAAAATGAGAAGGAGGAGAAGGAGGAGGAGGAGAAGGAGAAGGAGGAGAAGGAGGAGGAGGAGGAGGAGGAAGAAGAAGAAGAAGAAGAAGAAGAAGAAGAAGAGGAAGAAGAAGAAGACTATAATGAGGAGAGGGAGAAACAAAGGGGAGGGGGGAGAGGATGAAATCAGTCTACAACCTCACCAGCCTTAACAACAACAACAACAACAACAACAACAACAACAACCTTTTAAAAGAATGAACCCCATCACTTTCCCCTCATCGCCTCGCTCACATTCCCCTCAAGCGCAACGTTTGCCTGATGGCCGGACGACCTTCCCTCGCCACTCAGACCAGCAGTGCTTTAAAGTGCTTTCCGTTCGCTTCTTCTTCCACTTGCGGATCGCCCCTTGTGCAATGCATGTGGCTTCGAGATACGTCGGTATAATTAAAACATT
>BOPN01000038.1:554590-562090 GCA_017312705.2 Penaeus japonicus
CGTGTGTCTGTCTATCATCATCAACCACTATTCGTTAATCTACAACAATTGACATCATTCTCTCATCAACCGCTGATGACGAAGGCAGTACACCTTTCCACAATCACCAATCAACCGTTTAAATCACTCTGACATCTACCACAGCTAACGAAATCCGTCAACTACACCAATCAAACTCTATCCATCCATCCATCCATCCATCAACTCTATCCACAAATCTTAATCATAACAACTTAATCACAATAATAATCAATAACTAACGAGCGCGCGTTTCCGTTCCAGCCGTCGAAGTCGCTTGGGGAAGATGTAACCCCGCGACCAAACGCACTGCCTCGCGAGGACAGAACTTTCAACTTCGACTCTCGACCAACGGATCTCGCCGACCGTTCCGTCGAGAATGAACCCCGACTCGACGATAGGTTGCAGATTAATGCTCCACGAATTGACGACAAACCCCAGCTCAATCTGGCACGACTAGACGACAAGTTACACCTGAACGGGCCGTTGCGAGAGGAACAAATGCCCAACAGCCCTACGCGGAACCCTTTCATTGGGGTCGAGATCAACGGCGTGTCCCAGAACGGACCCCAGACGCTGAACCACGACAGCGTTCCTCACGAGAATGGTTCGGACACCCTGAGATCGCTCGACAGTGTCCCATGGAACCTCGACGGGACTCAGACCATCATAGAAAACGGGTCCAGAGCAGGCGTGAAGAATGGCTCTGTCCTTGCCGAAGAAAACGGACAAGAATCACACATCAGTCTGGAGGAGGAACTAAAGCAACATCGGGAGGAGAACAAGAGACTCAAAGCCGCCCTGAGTGAGGTAGGTTTTCCTGGAAGTTCCCGGAAACGAAAGCCTGAAATCACACACACACTTTCTAACAAAAAAAAAGAAAAGAAAAAAAATCAAATCTAAACTCTAGCCCAATTATCATTTCAATTCAATCAAAGTTCCTTACAACAAAATAATGAAATCACACAATAAAAAAAGAAAGAAGATAAATATCCAATGCCCTCCGCATCTTCTCTCCCCGCCAGGCTGCCGAAGTGAACAGCCAATGGCGACAATACCACGACGAACGTCAGAGTTACGTTCAGCGACTCCTGACCACCATCCATGAACTGCAACATTCCCAGCCCACCGCCCACTCTCCCAGACAGGTGGGTTGCCTCACTCTTAGGACACTTGCACGCCCCCATGCTGAGGTTAATTCCATGATTCTGTGTCGTATTTCTGCGCTTGTTATCAGCGTTATTATCTGCTATGATCATCTAATAGAAAATAAGGTTAACCTTCCCCTCTCGTTCTCTCTGGCTTTGTTTCTGAATCTGTCTCTCTGTCTCTGTCTCTGTCTCTCTCTCTCTCTCTCTCTCTCTCTCTTTCTCTCTCTCTCTCTCTCTCTCTTTCTCTCTCTCTCTCTCTCTCTTTCTCTGTCTCTCTCTCTCTCTCTCTCTCTCTCTCTCTCTCTCTCTCTCTCTCTCCCTGTCACCCCCCCCTATCCCCGCTCTCTATCTAACTATCTCTTTCTCCCTCCCTCTCATCCCCCCCTCTTTCTTTATGGGACTCTCTCTCTCTCTCCCTCCCTCTCTCCTTCCCTCTTTCCCTTCCTTCCTCTGCCTCTCTTCCTCCCTCCCCTTCCAACTCCCACCCCCACCCCCACCCCGCGGCTGGATGGCGAGGGAATAATATGACCAATAATATAACAATATAATGATAATAAGAAGAAATAATATAACCAAATGATAAGAACTTCCTCCTTTTTATTCATTATTCCTTCTTTTCTCCTCTCACAACTGGACGTCGAGGGAATAATATAACCAGTAATATAGCAATATAATAATGATAATATATGATATAACTAATGATAAGAACTTCCCCCTTTTCATTCATTATTCCTTCTTTTCTCCCCATTTTCCTTCCCCTCACAGCTGGACAACGAGGGAATAATATAACCAACATGATAAAAACAAGAAAATAAGAATAACATAACCAATAACATAATAATAATAAGAAATGATATAACCAAATGACAAGAACTTCCTCGTTTTTATTCATTATTCCTTCTTTTCTCCCCATTTTCCTTCCCCTCGCAGCTGGACGACGAGGGAATAATATAACCAACATGATAAAAAGAAGAAAATAAGAAGAAATAATATAACCAAGTGACAAGAACTTCCTCGTTTTTATTCATTATTCCTTCTTTTCTCCCCATTTTCCTTCCCCTCACAGCTGGACGACGAGGGGATAATATAACCAATAATACGATAACATAATAAAAATAAGAAGAAATAATATAACCAAATGACAAGAACTTCCTCGTTTTTATTCATTATTCCTTCTTTTTCCCTCTTCCTTCCCCTCGCAGCTGGACGGCGAGGGAAGCGGTTCCGGCGGGCAGGACGCTGAGGTCAGGCGGCTGCGCGAGAGTATGGCCCGGATGCAGGCTGACCACGAGGAACATGTGCAACTGTTGGAGATGCAGGTAGGTCGAGAGGGGAGGGGGGTGGGGGGGGTGTTAGAGGAGGGGGGTGGGGTGGGAGGGGAGGGGGGTGGGGGGTAGAGGAGGGGAGAGGGTGGGGGTTGGGGGGGTAGAGGAGGGGAGAGGGTGGGGGGGGAGGGTGGGAGGGGAGAGGGTGGGAGGGGAGGGGGTGGGGGGGTAGAGGAGGGGAGAGGGTGGGAGGGGAGGGGAGGGGGTGAGAGGGGAGGGGAGAAAGAGTGTAAGGAGAGGAGGGAGATGGGGGAAAGAGGAGAGGGGGAGGGTAAGGAGAAAGAGGGGGAGGAAGGTAAGGAGGAGGAGGGGAAGGGAATGAAAGGGGAAGGAGGAAGAAAAGAGGGAAGGAGAAGAGAAGGTAAGGGGAAGAAGGGCAGAGGGAGGATAGGGGGAAGAAGGAGAAAGGAGAGAGAAGGAAGTAGGGAAAAAAGGAGGGGAATGGATAGAAAAGTAAAGGAAAGAAGAGGAGAGAGAGGGATGAATAGAGGAGAGAAAGGGGAAAAGATCGGAAGATGAGGGGAAGAGGAAAGGGAATTGAAAAGACCAGAGGAGGGAGATAGAGAAGAAGAAAAGAAGAAAGGAAGGGAAGAACGAGAGAGAGAGAGAGAAAGGTAAGGAAAGGAGAATAGGTAGAGGAATTGTTATCATTGTTATTGCTCCTATTTTCGTCATTGATGTTATTATCATTACCACTATCATTTTTATATGTACTATTATTGTTGATGTTGTTATCATATCATTACCTTTATCATCAAAATTTATTATAAAAATCATCATCATCATCACCATCCGTTGCACTATCATCGAAGTTATCATTATAGTTATCACTTTATCAACATTATCATTAACATTAACATCGATTGTCATTTTTGTTATCTTATGCCTGCTTACTCTGCATAACTATCAACTTGGATGTGAAATGTCTTTCCGTATGTTGCATGTGACAGTGCAAGATGCAGTGATGCTAGCAATCATCAGTTCAATAACAATAGCGATAGTGAAATAACAGGGAAACAGAAGAAGAATGAGCTGTTTATGTAACATGATAATCTATCTGTTATCACAACTGGTAAACATATAATTCTGTTTTCAGTTTTCTCGCAAACAATTTGAAATATCCTAATTGAAATATCCTAATAGCAATGAACAGAAGTAACATGCACGAGATATAATAAACAATTAAGGACATTATTGATATGAGAGACACCAAATCTCAGCTGTTAGATGTAAACAATCAAAGGTAAACACAGGCCAGTATGTGTGTGTGAGAAGCGTAAACACACACACGGTCTATTGAATGAAATAGCTGGTCCAGGGGTGTCAAATGTAAACGAGGGCTTATATATGAACTGCAGCATTTTCTGATGTGAATGAAAGGGAGGAATAATGAATGAGAATGAATAATTACGCCATGGCAGGTGTAGTATTTGCGTTTTCGTTGTTACGTCTTCATCCAGAGTTGCGTTGTTTGGATAAAGTGTGTGATATATGCAACGATGTTCACTACCGTTGCTCTATGATTTGTGTCATTGCCCGATAATGATATTGTGAACTATAAATCTATATTTATAAACAGGTTAATACTCTTGGCTACTCTGTATATAATCACTATAAGTAAGTCTAACGGTGCTAAATGCAAAATGACAGCTATAAAGAAAAATATATGCTATCTTTAAGTAAGCATATGCCAATGGAATCATGTACAAAAACAGAGTCTGAAATACAACACGGTTTTTCCTGGAAATAAGTGTAAATCCATGGCATCAAATGACAGTACGATTTAATGAAAGCAGACATGAGTGCATGACCTT
Source organism: Penaeus japonicus (assembly GCA_017312705.2). NCBI lineage: Eukaryota > Metazoa > Arthropoda > Malacostraca > Decapoda > Penaeidae > Penaeus > Penaeus japonicus. The sequence continues at coordinate 558,899 of BOPN01000038.1, forward strand.
TTAGCACACGAACGACTCCGTGAGGTCAAAGGGTGTTCCCGCAACATAAGCAGGAATCTGTGTGTGGGTGAATGTTCAAGTTGTAACTACGCGGCACCCAAAGACAGCATGAGTCCGTGGTTGTAAATATTGATAAAATTGATCTTAAATTCGTGCGAAAGCTGAAATATATGATGCTGAATAACTATCTTGAAGATATATCATATATCATTTTGAAAACGTGGTCAGATATTAAAAATCTGAAACTTAAATAAAAAAAAACCAAGTTTTTAAAGAAAGGTAGGCTATTTTTTTCCTATAAGCAAGGCCAAAGAAAGGTAGTTTTGAAAAAGAAGGTCAAGGAGACGTAATTTTAGAAAAAAAAAGACATAGAAAAATCATTTGGAAAACTAGGTCAAAGAACAACCCCAAAGATCAACCATGCACAGAACAAAGTCAAAGTCAAAGTCAAACAAAGAAAAAAAACGGACACGAAAACAAGGTCCAAAGACAAAGGACGAAGAAGACACGCTAAGAAAGACATGCGCGCACATCTGTAACATGATTCAGCAGACAAGTGTACGACTGTACGTACGGCGCAGAGCCACGCAGCAGACAGAGGGACTTGTTGTGTCGAGACCCCGAGTGGTAAAGGGGACATGCCCGTCCGATGCCGTTGACTCACATCCAAGGGCGGAATAACAGGCATACTTAGATGCTCGTAGTACCTGGTGATGTGTAAGCTACATACACACATCCCGCACCGAGCCCTCCTCATGTCACTCACTTTTAAACCTCTCCACGCCTTGGTAGTTCGTCCCACCGCCTGTAGAGGGCAGCAGCAGCGGCGGCGGCCTCGAGGGAGCTTCCTCTATTTATGAAACAGCTGCGAGGGAAGAGTGCGAGCGAGAGAGCGAGAGAGCGAGAGAGCGAGCGAAAGTTGCGTCGGGCTCACTCCGTCGGACGTACTGCGGCGAGGAGGGGGGGTAGGATAGGGGGGCTGGGGGAGGGGTGTATGTGGAGGATAGGGGGAGAGGGGGGGGGGGGGGAGAGGGAGGGGGGAGGAGATTCTATCAAGATCTCGGAGATGAAATGCTTGTTTCGAGGTTTCTCTTCGTAAAGTTTTGTCTGCCCCTCCCTCCCCTCCTCCCTTTTCCCCTACCCTCCCCTCCTCCCTTTTCCCTTCCCTCCCCTCCTCCCTTTCCACCTCCCCTCCTCCCTTTTCCCTTCTTCTCCTCCCTTTTCCCCTCCCCTCTTCCCTTTTCCCATCTCTTCTTCCCTTTTCCCCTTCCTCTCCTCCCTTTTCCCCTTCCTTCCTCCCTTTTCCCCTTCCTTCCTCCTCCCTTTTCCCCTCCCTTCCTCCCTTTTCCCCTTCCTTCCTCCTCCCTTTCCCCCTCCCTTCCTCCCTTTTCCCCTTCCTTCCTCCTACCTTTTCCCCTTCCTTCCTCCCTTTTCCCCTTCCTTCCTCCTCCCTTTTCCCCTCCCTTCCTCCCTTTTCCCCTTCCTTCCTCCTCACCTTTTCCCTTCCTTCCTCCCTTTTCCCTCTCCTTTCTCCTCCCTTTCCCCCTCCCTTCCTCCCCCTTTCTTCCTCCCTCTCTTCCTCCTCCCTTTTCCCATCTCTTCCTCCCTTTTCCCCTCCCCTCCTCCCTTTTCCCCTTCCTTCCTCCCCTTTTCCCCTCCCTTCCTCCCTTTTCCCCTTTCATTCTCCCTTTTCTCCTCTCTCTTCCTCCTTTCCCTCTCTTCCTCCCTTTTCTCCTCCCTTTCCCTTCCTTCCTCCTCCCTTTCTTGCATCTTTTCCTCCCTTTCCCTCCCCTCCTCCCTTTTCCCTTCCTTCCTCCTCTCTTTCCCCTCCCCTCCTCCCTTAACTCCCTTCCCCACCCACCTTTCCCGAAGTCTAAGCTATATTTAACCATACACACTTACGAACAATTATTTATATTGGCTCTTACTTTAGACACGGAGGTGTATTTATAGCCTAACTATTTATAAAGATAAAGAAGAAGAAGAAGGAGAAGGAGAAGAAGAAGAAGAAGATGAAGAAAGAACTCTCCTCTTCCCAACACTCTTCCCCCTCCTCATCAACACTACCCTCCTCCCACCTCCCAAAAAAAAAAAAAAAAAGAGCGAGAGAGCAAGCACAAACGCACCCAGCTCGTAAGTTCCTGAGATTTGTGTTGAACGAGTGAATAAATTCTACCATCTTGATTTAGGCTGGGGGAGCTTTTATTTCGCACATCCCGCGGCAAAGATCGCGGCCATAAATTGTTCTGTCTTAGCACGAGGGTTGCTTCTTCTGGGGGTGAATTATGGCCGAGAATATTCTATCGGAAAAGGGGGATTAGTCGACGGGTGTTTTTTTTTTTTTTTTTTTGAGATTTCCTGGATGATAGGATGTCTGGGTTGGATGATGGTGGGGGTTGCTTTGCTCTCTGTCTTTGTCTGTCTGTGTCTGTCTGTCTGTCTGTCTGTCTCTCTTTCTCTCTGTCTGTCTGTCTGTCTCTCTCTCTCTCTCTCTCTCTATCTATCTATCTATCTTTCTCTCTCTCTCTCTCTCTCTCTCTCTCTCTCTCTCTCTCTCTCTCTCTCTCTCTCTCTCTCTCTCTCTCTCTCTCTCTCTCTCTCTCTCTCTCTCTCTCTCCCTCTCTCTCTCCCTCTCCCTCTCCCTCTCCCTCTCCCTCTCCCTCTCCCTCTCCCTCTCCCCTCTCCCTCTCCCTCACCCCCTCTCCCTCTCCCTCTCCCTCTCCCTCTCCCTCTCCCTCTCCCTCTCCCTCTCTCTCTCTCTCTCTCTCTCTCTCTCTCTCTCTCTCTCTCTCTCTCTCCCTCTCCCTCTCCCTCTCCCTCTCCCTCTCCCTCTCCCTCTCCCTCTCCCCATTTCCACATTATTTGAAGGAGAAATTGTCACATATGATCTCGCTATCCCCATCTGACAGCTTGACATCTTAAGTAACCTTCAGTCACGACCAACTCGGGCTAAAGTCTACACGAAATTTTCCGTTCCCTCTCGTTTCAACACTTCTAAATATATGATCAATTCGGTATGCTCTCATATATTTTAAAGTGGTGGGGCGACTTTCATAAAAGAGTGTATTGATTATTATTAAGTGTATAATTACAAAAAACATCACGAGTTAGGATTCGGAAGAGGATTCGTACACGAGTCGAATCACGTTAAGGTTCCTGTAGGATATATGTGTAGGATGAGGGTTGAGTGAT
>BOPN01000038.1:589590-592090 GCA_017312705.2 Penaeus japonicus
TCAGAGCGGAGCGGAGGACGCTCGACCCGCCGACGGCAAGGGAGAGAACAGAGCCGGAAAGGAAGACGTGTCGCCGGCCAAGATGACCGCCGCTGCTCCGTCCGATAATAATGCTCCGAAGAAACCACAAGCCGCTGCATCTACGGCCGCTGATTCGCCTAATCTAACTGTAAATAATTCCCCTTCTAAATCATCCATTTCGACGTCTCCTTCGAAAACGGTAGTGACTTCTGACAGCACTAAGGTTACTACCACTCACAATACCACAGTCGCCCCTTCCAACACTGCAAAAACAGCCTCTTCCAACACCACAGTTACCCCGTCCAGTAATACAAAGGCTGCTACTTCTACTAGCACGAAAACCACAGCATCGACTAATAACAAAGTAGCTAGCAGCAATAGCACCACAGTTGCTACTTCTAACGCGACAGTTGTGACTTCCAAAAATACAACCACGGCCTCCACCAGCAATACTACGACTTCAACGTCAGTCACCACGACCGCCGCGAGAAACTCCACACCCTCAACGTCTAACAAAGTCACAACTGTTACTCCCAACAGAACCACAGCTGTTGCGAATAGTCATAACACATCAGCGGCCACAAGTAGAGGTACTTCGGGAGCATCCACTGCCGCTGCAGGAACCCCCAGTAAGACAGCAGCAGTTAGCGCTGGCAAAGCAGGCACCAATGCAAAGAACATACCGAATGGCGGCAAAACAGTAGCTACTTCAAACGCGCCATCGACCGGTGAAAGCGTAGCTGTTGGCTCTACCAAAACGCCAACCACCAATTCAAGTAAACCAACGACCACTCCCCCCGGCACAACGAGTGCCCCCTCGAGCGGGACAGGCACCGCGCCCCACGCGAGCGCAGCAGGCAGCCTTCAGAAGAACGGCGCCGCCTGCACCAACTCGACGGCCTTCGCGTCGATCACCGTGACCACGACGGCGGCGAGCGTGGCGACGGCGGCGGCGGCGCACCCGACCTCCAGCGCCTCCACCTACTCGTCCGCCACGTCGTCCCGCTCCTCCTCCCCCGGGGTGTCCCTGACCACCTTCGGGCTCAACTCCGAAGGGCGAGGCATCCCCGGCGCGATCTTCTTCGCCCTCCGGCCGGAGCAGAACGGCATCCGCAGCCCTCAGCCGTGCCCTTCCTCGCGCGGGACCTCCGCCTCCTCCGTCAAGAGCCCGACGCCAGACTCTGTATCTGCTGGTCAGTCTTACAGACAAGCGCTGCCGCCGTCGGGAGTCAAGAGCCCGCCCATCCTGGAGCACTCGAGCACCAACGTCGTCAAGGAGGAGCACTGGTGGTCGGTCGAGAGTCCGGGGCGGAGCAGCACCCCCGGGCGGCAGCAGGGGGGCAAGTTGGTCAATTCCACGTGGGTGAGGCTGATGGGCGGCCAGGCCAACAACCGCCAGAGCTCGGGCCTTCCGTGGCGCACCGCCCGGGCCGTGTCGGGGCAGCAGCTCGACCAGGCCCGTCGCGCGTCGCACGAGGACAGCACGAGCGGTCCGACTTCGCCGAACAGCATGTCCTCCACCGCCACCTTCAACTACACCCCCGCCGTGAACTCCCCGCCGTCGTCGAACCTCTCGTCCGCCACCAACTCGGCCGCGACGTCGCCGCTGCCCTCGGTCAACCAGAGGCCCAGCGAGGACCTCAGGTCCATGGCGTCCAAAAATATATCCTCCGCCATCATGAGCTATGAGCTCGGCAACAAGTGTGAGCCTCTCGGGTCGCCTGTGGGGGGAGGGGGAGTTGTGGGATCCCCCGGGTGGCCGAACCAAGGGCTGGACGCGCCCAAAGGGCTGGACGCGCCCAAAGGGCTGGACACGCCCAAAGGACTGGACACGCCTAAAGGGGCTCCCGCGAACGACGGCGTGGCGACCATGACGCGACGGGACCTCGTGTGCCCCTCCTGCCAGATGCTGTTCCCTCCAGAAAAGCACTTACAGTTCCTGGATCACTTCGAGGTCTGCCGGGGGCCCGAATACGCCGATCTATGATGAAAAGGAACGAAATATCACTTATGGAAAATGGCTTTAGAGAATGAACGTAAATGCTTCCTTCTCTAAATGAATAACTAAATATAGATTTTCGTTGAATGCTGATCTATAAGACGTATATAGAAAAGCTGATTCTGATAAACAACAGCATCGACAAAACTGCAAAATGATTCACTGTTCGTGATTTATCTCGAGTGAGTTGTGATCTTAGAGCGTGAAAGAGGAAAATGTATTTTTAGAAATCACTAAAACATGTATTTCCTCAACGCCGTATCTTAATTAATATCAGCTGATTTTGTTTGTAGCTCTACAGACGGGCCCCTCACTGAGCATAATGTATTTCCCAACAGCGAAAGAATTTTACATTACCATTTACATCTTGACCGACCATCTGATTTTAAAACAGAGAGGTTAAACCAACGATACATTATATTCTGAGAGACGACCACTATACATAGCGAACCCTTGCCTTCACCTCCCTTGTAAAAGCAA
>BOPN01000038.1:597090-599590 GCA_017312705.2 Penaeus japonicus
CTCTCTCTCTCTCTCTCTCTCATTCTCTCTCTCTCTCTCTCTCTCTCTCTCTCTCCCTCTCTTACACACACAGACACGGAATATCAATATTTAAGCTAGAGAATAAAACAACATTACATTTACATAAACTGTAAAGATTAGATTACACTAGCCTTAAATTATAATCCTCTTGCCAAGACCCTCTGTTAACGACTATCCCAATCTCCTATTCATTCAACGAAATCCCAGATCACGCGATTCGTTTATCTCCTTGTCACTGATATGAAAATTCCCATCATCACTTCACTCATCTCTCAAATCTTCTCCAGGAAGATGAGATAGCCCCCCTCCCTCCCTTCACACACACACATAAACAAACACCTCAACACGTTGGTCAAGAGATTCTATGATTAAGTCTAGCGTGGCTCTTCCGCAAAATACTACTGTTCCTTATCCTTTGGTATCTTTTGACCGCGTGACGTCGACGTTTCTAAACGTGTCGAAACGTGTCGAAACGTGTCGAAACGTGTCAACATCTTCCATCACTCGAATTGAACAGCTATCCTTTGAAGAGTTAGTTAGCTTTAAAAGATGGTAACAGTTGCCTCTATCACGGAGGGTACCAGTCCCTATCAAGTTACAATACTATGACTATTCTATCCTAATATAGACATTAACAAAAGGATCTAGAATCAGCAGTCACCACTGAAAGGTACACGGAAGTACGGGATAAAACTCTTATGCAGAACAGAGTGCAAAAATTAATCAAAACCTTAGCGATACTGTGCCACTTCTTCAAGAGGAAAGAGGAGATGACATGAACAAAAATTCAAAAACGTGAGTACAGAGATGAAACCAAACTCTGCCACAGTGAGAAATGGAACGAACGCTAAAACGTGATTCTCTTTTTTTTTTTTTCTTCTTCCCAGACTAGGGATTAGGATCCTTATAAAAAAAAAATAAAAAAAGATGAAATTTCGAATTTATCGTCTGAGCAGGAATCTTAGTAGGCATAAGGTGTAGATAAATAATAGGTTTTTGACCATAAAAAGATGAGTGTGAGAGAGAATTGTATGTCTTTTTCATATGTATTATTTTTTTTTAATGATTTTTGTGATAACCTTTTTTTTTCTCCTAAGGTTTATTCAGCTCCATTCCGTTTTTTTTTTAATGATTTTTGTGATAACCTTTTTTTTCCCCCTAAGGTTTATTCTTCTTACGATGCAGAAACAGCCCCGTCTCCCGAGCTAAAACTATATTCATCATGTTATTTTCTTTCGGGGCATCGGAACTCATGTCTTTTTGAAATATGTACAGTTATTTTCCTAGTTAGTTAGTTAGTTAGAAATACTAAATGGTCTTAACGTCTCCCCCATATGTTTTTTTTTTTAGTTTTTTTTTTATCCAATTTGTTTTTTTTTTAATCACGTGATATAATCTTAAGTCTTCCTCTACTGATTGTCTCTGGGTCAGTATTTCTCTCACAATTATCTCTGTGCTATCAACTATTCTTTGTATTTCTTAAAGGGAAAGTGTGTTAGGAAAAAAAAACAACAACAAAAAAACAAACAAACACACACACACACAGTAAAAATGTCACTATCAAATTCAACAGATTATACTTTAGGGAACTAGAGTTACGAACCAATAAAGAGGACGAGAGAAAATAGAAAAAAAAAAAATAATAATAAATTCTATAGTAGCATTATGACGGTCTAACTTCTACAGCATGGAACGTTACGTGGACCTCTAAGAACATTAATAAACAAAAGAACAGCGTTATGCGTGACGATTGTCGAAAAAAAAATGTGACAGAATGTATGATTTCATGGGGCAAGATATGTAATCAGCGTTTCGATATCAGCTTATTCGGAATAAGGTGAAAATGACCTTTGAATACGTCATGTCGAAAGCTGATTTGCATATCTAATGTAGGATGATTCATTCTCCTTTATATGTTTTTTTTTTTTTTTGTTCTTTTTTTCGACATATCGTGATGTGTGTCACCAGGTACCTGGAATACTTATTGTGTTTTGTTCTGTATCAACAGTTACGTCATGCAACATTTCTGCCATCTAGCGGCCATTATTCTGACGAGAGACTAATGCCGCCATGTGGATTTTTCCTTCCTAATAATCGTTAATTTGACGAGAACACATTGACGTCAGGTAAACAATCTTTCGTAGAAGGATATCATTTAAAAAAACAAAACAAAAATACTACGGTTATTACAACAGTTACTTTCCCCCTGTTGTGATTACATATCTACGGTGAAAATAACCCGACACGGATACGGCGAAAAGTGACTCGACACTAAACAAGAATAAACATGTTGGAAAAATATCTAACACTGATTCGTCAACTTTGACTTTGCATTGGCAATTGCACATATCGTCCACCATTTGATATTGCATGAAACATATAAATCAGCTGATGGATATAAACAAAAGAAGTAATACATCGACTGCGCTAATTAATTCCCAAACGAATATAGAAACAATATATCGAAAACCGGTCGAAA
>BOPN01000038.1:609590-612090 GCA_017312705.2 Penaeus japonicus
TAATAATAGTAATAATAATTATAATAATAACAACAATGATAATAATGATGTAATGATAATGAATATGAAAATAATGATAATAACAATTGCAATAAACATGATGATAGTGATGATACTAACGCTAATGATGATAACCATGATACTAGCAATAATGATTAGGATGATAAGAAATGATAACAACAACAACAATAGTGATGAAAGAAGAGAGGGAGAATAGGGAGGGTGATAATGAGGAAGAGGAATAAGGGGAGGGAGAAGGAGACAAAAGAAAGCATAAAAAATGGAAAAGGAAGAAGGAAAGAGAAAGAAGAGAGGGAGACAGGAGGATGGAGAAGCGAAGGGGGAGAAGGATGGAGAAAGAAGAGAAGGAGGAGGGAAGAGAGAAAGGAGGAGAAGTGAAGAGAGTGAAGAGAGAGAATAGGAAAAATAAGGAAAAATAAGGAAAAAAGAGAAGGGAAGGAAAAGGAAGGAAGAGAATGAGCAAGAAGAACGAAGTAAGGGAGAAAAGAAAAGGAAAAAAAGATATAGATAAGTGATGAAGCATGAAATGAGAAAAAAAAGAGGAAGAAGGAAATAATAAAAAGAGGAGAATAAAAACAAAAAGCGAAAATGAACGAGTGGAAAGAAAAGAAGAAAAAAAAAGAGAAGAAAGAGAAAAAGAAAGAAAAAAAGAGAAAAAGAAAGAAAAAAAAATAAAAGAGAAGAAAGAGAAAAAGAAAAAAATAACAGATATAATACAGAAAAAAAAACAAGGAAAAAGAAGACCAGAAATCCTCTCGCACTGACCCTGGAATTCGTGCAAGCTGTGATGATCTGCCTGAGTGTCCAAGGTGTGATGAGGATGATGAAGGACAGCGACACCACCGCCATCACACGACACGTTCTCATGCTCTCTCGGCGTTCCTTCATCAGCATCTGTGTGGGAGATTCAGTGACGTCATTAATGTTTTGGTGACGTCGTTGTGGTTTTAGTGACGTCATGGAGGTTTGTGTTGATTGGAGAGAGAGAGAGAGAGGGAGGGAGGGAGGGAGGGAGGGAGGGAGGGAGGGAGGGAGGGAGGGAGGGAGGGAGGGAGGGAGGGAGGGAGGGAGGGAGGGAGGGAGGGAGAGAGGGAGGGAGCGAGAGAGAGAGAGAGAGAGAGAGAGAGAGAGAGAGAGAGAGAGAGAGAGAGAGAGAGAGAGAGAGAGAGAGAAGAGAGAGAAAAGAGAGAAGAGAAAGAGAAAGAGAAGAGAGAGAGAGATAGATAGAGAGAGAAATAGATAGATAGATAGATAGACACAGAGAGAGAGAGACAGACACACAGAAAGAGAGAGAGAGAGAGAGAGAGAGAGAGAGAGAGAGAGAGAGAGAGAGAGAGAGAGAGAGAGAGAGAGAGAGAGAGAGAGAGAGAGAGAGAGAGAGAGAGAGAGAGAGAGAGAGAGAGAGAGAGAGAGAGAGAGAGAGAGAGAGAGAGAGACACTCATTTTCACTTTCAATAACAATATGCGCACGTAACTATCTCGCATTCCTCACTCCGATGCGGCAGCTAACGCGAGTGTTCCTCAGAATGGCTAAACATTACCGAAATCCCAAGACAACTAATGCAGCGACGTCCATAGTAACTCAGGGTGCCGAACCGTCCCTGTCTCCCTCTTGCCATCTCGGGAGATTGAGACATGCATCGTGCAACAAGGAGGACCTGGGATGTTGCGACGTGGCATTGCAGTTCAACATGATTTGTCGTTTTCGTGTACGGTTAAGCTGTTTTGTCGGAGAGGTAGCTTACTGTAGCTTATTCGTCTTGGGTCATTGCGTTTGAATATGCTTTGTCGTTTTCACTTTCGGTTGAGTTCTTTTTTTTCTTTTTTTTTCTTTTTGTCTGGGGTGAGAGGATTTTTTTTTTATTCGTCTCTCTCTCTCTCTCTCTCTCTCTCTCTTTCTCTTTCTCTCTCTCTCTCTCTCTCTCTCTCTCTCTCTGTGTCTCTTTTTCTTATTTTCTTATTTGTCTCGTAGAAATAGTTACGTATCTTGCTGCCGTTTTCATTTTCAATTGAACTTTTATGTCTTAAGAGAACTATACTTTAATAAATAGATGATGATTAATAAATGAATAACTGGTGAATAATAATAAGAAAAAGAAGAAAGAGAAGCTATCCCCAATACAGGCAAGACTGTATTAAGACAAGGTCAAGGGTCTGTAACTTCCTGGAAGATGTTAACATGTGACAAGTTCTTACAAGGGCGTTTCGAGAAAGTTGAAACATTAAACGGCAAGCGGAATGGCCCTGGCGTCGCGAAGTGAGCTGAGACAACGACTCAAGATGATGAGAGTCTGGCAAAGGCTGGTGTGGTAAGAAAAAGAAGAGGATAATGATACGTATGAATGTGGAAATGACTATTTGGTTATTCAAAAAAAAGAAAGAAAAAAAAGACTGAATTCACGGTGATAATGGAATCATTACTGCACTTCAACCTCGTAAAATCTAGATACGATTAAGAGGATTTCGGAGAAATTGCAAT
>BOPN01000038.1:617090-619590 GCA_017312705.2 Penaeus japonicus
TACTATTGTGTGTTTGTTTGTCATATTATTTAGTTTCCGTGTCTTTGTTTTTCGCTCTTATCTCTTCCGCATATTTTTGTGTTTATAATCTTCTTCGTTAACATTTTTTTAATTTTAATTTTTGTGTGAATATTTTCTTTCTCTCTATTTTTCTTGCCTTTTGTCTTCAACTCCAAGATTTCTTCTTCTTTTTTTTTGTCTTTCTCTTTCTCTCTCTCTCTCACTCTCTCTCTCTCTCTCTCTCTTCCAATCTCCCTCTTTCTCTCTTCCTATCTCTCTCTCTCTTCCAATCTCTCTCTCTCTCTCTCTCTCTCTTACTCCCTCTTCCAATCTCTCTCCCTCTCTCTCTCTCTATCGCTCTCTCTCTCTCTTCCAATCCCATTCTCTCTTCCAATCTCTCTCTCTCTTTCAATCTCTCTCCCCCCCCCCCCCCCCCCCCCCCCCCCCCCCCCCCCCCCCCCCCCCCCCACCCCCACCCCCACCCCCACCCCCACCCCCACCCCCACCCCCACCCCAACCACCCCCACCCCAACCACCCCCACCCCCACCCCCCACCCCCTCCCACCCTCCCTCTCTTTCCTTCCTCGCCTTTCGTTTTCACCTCCAAGAGTCGAGGCTTAGGGATTGCACTCAGCTTATTAAACAGGCGGCTTAGGCCAGGTGAGCTTAGTCGGCGAGGTAATTACTTTGACAAATGACCCTCGGTGCTCCTCTTGGTACTGATATTAATAGATTGTCATGACCCTCGGCTCTTGGCATCTAATCGCGTTAAAACCAACGTGACGTTCTCGGTCGATTCTCCTGTGGCTTGCGTTTTCTGGCACTCGCGTTTTTTTTTTTTTTTTTTTTTTTTCGTTTTTTTTTTTTTTTTTTTTTTTTTTTTTTTCTTTGAGGGTATCTTTATGATGGGAAAGAGAGGTTTGTTGTTATTTGCTGGGTTGTATTTATTTGCTTGCTGTTTTTCCGTTCTTTTTTTTTTTCTTTTTTCTCTCTCTTACTCTATCTCCGTTTATCTCTCTCTCTCTCTCTCTCTCTCTCTCTCTCTCTCTCTCTCTCTCTTTCTTTCTTTCCTTTCCTTACTTTTCCTCCTCCGCTTTTCAATCAGACCTCATTAGTGGAAAAGGGCAGAGCATTTCTCCTTCAGTTAAGTCTTTGAGCAATACATTTTAATCCTGTTTTCTTCTCATTTTTTCTTTATTTTCTTTTTTCGTTTTCATATTTTTTTTCCGTTTTCTTCTATTTCTTCTGTTCCTTATCGTCCTCTAATTTCCTATTTCTCTCTTTCTCTCGTTTGTCTCTCTCTCTCGCTTTCCCTCCCTCCCTCTTCCTCCCTTTCCCTCTCCCTCCCTCCCTTTCCCTCCCTCCCTCCCATTCCCTCTCCCTCCCTTTCCCTCCCTCTCCCTTTCCCTCCCTCTCCCTTCCTCTCAAACTCACCTTTTCCTCCCTCCCTCCCTCTCCCTCTCCCTTCCTCTCCCTCTCCCTCCCTCCCTCCTCACTCCTTCCCTCTCCCTCCCTCCCTCCTCACTCCTTCCCTCTCCCTCCCTCCCTCTCCCTCCCTCCTTCCCTCTCTCCATATCCCTCCCTTTCCCTCCCACTCCCTCCCTCCCTCCCTATCCCTCCCTCCCTCCCTTTCCCCCTCCCCCCTATCCCTCTCCCTCTCCCTTTCCCACCCTATCCCTCCCTCTCCCTCTCCCTCTCCCTCTCAAACTCACCTTTTCCACCAGCGTCCCACCGAGAATCTCTGGAGCACTGACGGTGGCACAGACGAGGCGGTGAAGAGAGGTCCTGGCAACGTGAAAGACTGTCCCGTAACAGTACATGGTGATCTGTTGAGAGATCGGGAATATAAAAAGGTATTATTTGAAAATAGGGTCTTTGTTTACAATGGTGATCTGTGAAGAGATCGGGAATATAAAAAGGTATTATTTGAAAATAGGGTCTTTGTTTACAATGGTGATCTGTTGAGAGATCGGGAATATAAAAAAAATTTATTTGTAAATAGGGTCTTTGTTTACAATGGTGATCTGTTAAGAAATCAGGGAATATAAAAGCGTATTATTTGTAAATAAGGTCTTTGTTTAGAATGGTGATCTGTTAAGAAATCGGGGAATATAAAAGCGTATTATTTGTAAATAAGGTCTTTGTTTAGAATGGGGGAGGTTGTGTGAATATGGAAATATGGAAATATGAAAATAGGCGGGTGATTTGTAAGACTAAAGGTGGGTGTGATAGCTGTGATAGAATAAGGGTGAGGAATACTGTGCTAGGATAAGGGTGTGTGTGCTGTGCTAGAATAAGTGGGAAGAATACTGTGCTAGGATAAGGGTGTGTGCTGTGATAGAATAAGGGGGAAGAATACTGTGCTAGGATAAGGGTGTGTGTGCTGTGATAGAATAAGGGTGAGGAATACTGTGCTAGGATAAGGGTGTGTGTGTGCTGTGATAGAATAAGGGTGAGGAATACTGTGCTAGGATAAGGGTGTGTGTGCTGTGATAGAATA
>BOPN01000038.1:624590-627090 GCA_017312705.2 Penaeus japonicus
GTGGTTGAAGTAGAACTGCGGCGACGGGACGTAGAGTCCGGCGTGGATGCCGACCACAACCGCCCACGACAGAACCACGACGATCACGCACAGCTGAAGGGGAGAGAGGAAACGACGAGGGTGAGAGAGAGTGAGCGAGAGAGGAAACGACGAGGGTGAGAGAGAGAGAGAGAGAGGAAACGACGAGGGTGAGAGAGAGAGAGAGAGAGAGGAAACGACGAGGGTGAGAGAGAGAGAGAGTGAGTGAGAGATGAGATGAGATGAAGGAGGGTTTTGTGGTTGTGGTTGTGAGGTGAGTGGGATTGAGGGGGGATGTGGGTGGGGTGGGGGTGGATGTGGGTGGGGTGGGGTGAGGGGAGGGGTGAGGGGGGATGGGGGTGTGAAGGGGTGAGGGTGGGGATGAGGGTGTGCAGTAAGAGAGGGTGAGGGTGAGGATAAGGAGTGGGGCAGGGTTGAGGGGTGGGATGAGGGGGAGGGGGTGGTGGGGTGAGTGGGGGTGGGGAGGTGGGGAATTAGGAGAGGGAGGGGAGGGTAAGGAGGTGGAGGGGATGAGGGGTTGGGTGGGGGTGTGGAGTGGTTAAGATAAAGGGGGGCGGTATTCAAGAGGGAGAGGGGCTATTTGAGAGGGGGGAAGGAAGAGGGGGAGGGGGATGGACTAGAAAAAAGAGGGAAAGAAAAGGAAGTTGGGGTATAGACGGTGAAAGGGAAGAGGGGGAAAGGAGGGGGAGGAGGAGTAGAGAGATAAGGAAGGTAATAGGAAGTGGGGTAGAGGTGTATATGTGTGTGTGTGTGTGTGTGTGTGTGTGTGTGTGTTCTGAAGGTGAGTATGTGTATCAGTATGTGCGTGTATACATACTATATACATGACTCACACATAGCTCCCCTATCTTCCTATCTACCTCTCTCGCACATATTTAACACGCACATATAACCATACATTGTTATACATGTGCCATAACCATCCACGACCTAGTATTACACAGGCACATACAGAGACACTCACGCAATATGGCTCTATCACGTAAGACTGTTTAATGTGTCTGAAGGAAATTGACTATAATTTCCGTATAATCTTTTTATCAGTCTTTAAGGTGAGCGAGGGAATTGACTCACTTTTTGCTGGTGTTTGTTTGTTTGTTTGTTTGATAGTGCGTGTATGTGTGTGTGTGTTTGTGTGGTTGTTTGTTTGTATGTTTGTGTGTCTTTCTGTGATTGTTTCTGTGTCTCTTTGTTTGTCTATATGCTTTTGAATGTTTGTATACGTCGCTATCTCTGACTCTCTCTCTCTCTCTCTCTCTCTCTCTCTCTCTCTCTCTCTCTCTCTCTCTCTCTCTCTCTCTCTCTCTCTCTCTCGCTCTCTCGCATTTCTCTCTCTCTCCTTCTCTATCTCTCTCTCTCTCTCTTCTCTCTCTCTCTCTCTCTCTCTCTCTCTCTCTCTCTCTCTCTCTCTCTCTCTCTCTCTCTCTCTCTCTCTCTCTCTCTCTCTCTCTCTCTCTCTCTCTCTCTCTCTCTCTCTTTCTGTCTCTGTCTCTCTCGCTTTCTCGCTCTCTCTTTCTCTCTCTATATAGATAAAAAAATAAAAATAAAAAACTTCACCTATATCTCGTTCTGCCCTTAACAGAAAACTTCCCAGTCAAGAGAGAACTTCCTCCTTCGACTGCTGGCAAAGCTTTTTATTTTTTTTTTTTTCATCTTTTTTTCTGGAGTAAGAAAATGCTTATTCAACCCTTTTTCCTTTTCACTTTCCTCCCTCTTTCCCCCCTCCCTCCTCCTCTCCTCCCCTTCGTTTCCCATTCCGTTACGACTGATTTCAAAGCCAATTTTCATACATACCCACACACACACCCCAAAAAAAAGAAGAAGAAAAACAAAAGAGAGTTTAAATCCGGGATCTGACCAAGTGCAGCTGAGTCATCGAGCTTAATGGAATCGAATCCCACAACGCTCCGTGCCATGGTCGGGTAGGCTGAGGATCCGACCGGTTATTAGCGGTTATTGTGTCGTTTATATTCGTACGTGACGAGAAATGGGTAGGGGAAGGAGGGGAGGGAAGGAGGGAGGGGGGGGGTGGGTGGGTTGGAGGGAGGGAGGGAGGGAGGGAGGGAGGGAGGGAGGATGAGGGGACTGGAAGGGGGAGGAGGAGAGGAAGGGAGAAAGGAAAGAGAGAGAGGGAGAGAAAGAGAGAGAGAGATAGGGAGATAGAGAGAGAGAGAGAGAGAGAGAGAGAGAGAGAGAGAGAGAAAGAGAGATAGGGAGCTAGAGAGAACTAGAGATAGAGATAGAGAGAGAGAGAGAGAGATATATAGTTAGAAAGAGATAGAGAGAGAGAGAGAGAGAGAGAGAGATAGAGAAAGAGAAAGAAAGAAAACAAGGTTACATAAGTACTAAGAAATAAAAAGTTTAGATGAATAGATGATTTGGAAAAAAATGACACTAGAATAAAGAAAAAGTTGATAACTAGAAATATACGAATGATACATAAATCAAAGAAACAATCAAA
>BOPN01000038.1:647090-651808 GCA_017312705.2 Penaeus japonicus
AAGGAAGAGGGATAGGGAAAGGAGGGGAAGGAGGGGGATAGGAAAGGGGGAAGGGGAAGGAGAGGGGATAGGGGAAAGGGGAGAGAGGGGAAGGAGAAGGGATAGGGAAAGGGAAGGGGAAGGAGAGGGGAAGGGGGAAGGGGGAAGGGGAAGGAGAAGGGGATAGGGAAAGGGGGAAGGGGAAGGAGAAGGGGATAGGGAAAGGGAAAGAGGGGAAGGAGGGGGGATAGGGGAAAGGGGGGAAGGGGAAAGGAGAGGGGGGGATAGGGGAAAGGGGAAGAGAGGAGAGGGATGAGGAAGGGGAAGAGGGGAAGGAGAAGGGGATAGGGGAGGAAGGGGGAAGGAGAGGGGGATAGAGGGGGAAAGGGGGAAGGGGGAAGGAGAGGGGATAGGGGAAAGGGAGGGGAAGGAGAGGGGGATGAGAAGGGGAAGGAAGGAGGGGGGATAGGGAAAGGGGAAGGGGAAGGAGAAGGGGGGATGGGGAAGTGGGAAGGAGAGGGGGATAGGGAAGGAGGGAAGGAGAGGGGATAGGGAAAGGGAAGGGAAGGAGGGATAGGGAAAGGGGAAGGGAAGGAGGGGATGAGAAGGGGAAGGAAGGAGAGGGGATAGGGAAAGGGAAGGAAGGAGAAGGGGATAGGGAAGGGGAAGGGGAAGGAGAGGGGGATAGGGGGAAGGGGAAGGGGGGAAGGAGGAAGGGGGATAGGGAAAGGGGGAAGAGGGGAAGGAGGGAGGGGGATAGGGGAGAGGGGGAAGGGGGAAGGAGAAGGGGATAGGGAAAGGGGGAAGGGGAAGGAGAAGGGGATAGGGAAAGGGGGAAGGGGAAGGAGAGGGATAGGGAAGGGGAAGGGGGAAGGAGAAGGGGATAGGGGAGAGGGGGAAGGGGAAGGAGAGGGGGACGGGGAAAGGGGAAGAGAGGGGAAGGAGAGGGGGATAGGGGAGAGGGGGAGGGGAAGGAGAGGGGGATAGGGAAAGGGGGAAGGGGAAGGAGAGGGGGATAGGGAAAGGGGGAAGGGGAAGGAGAAGGGGATAGGGAAAGGGGGAAGGGGAAGGAGAGGGGGATAGGGAAAGGGGGAAGGGGAAGGAGAGGGAATGAGAAGAGGGAAGGGAAGGAGGAAGGGGATAGGGAAAAGAGAGGAAGGGGAAGAGAAGGGATAGGGAAGGGGGAAGGAAGGAGAGGGGATAGGAAAGGAAGGGGAAGGAGGGGGATAGAAGGGAAGGGGAAGGGAGAGGGGATAGGAAAGGAAGGGGAAGGAGGGATAGGAAAGGGAAGAGGGGAAGGAGAGGGGGATAGGGAAAGGGGGAAGGGGAAGGAGAGGGGGATAGGGAAAGGGGGAAGGGGAAGGAGAGGGGGATAGGGAAAGGGGGAAGGGGAAGGGGAGAGGGGAAGGGAAAGGGGGGGAAGGGGAAGGAGAGGGGGATAGGGAAAGGGGGAAGGGGAAGGAGAGGGGGATAGGGAAAGGGGGAAGGGGAAGGAGAGGGGGATAGGGAAAGGGGGAAGGGGAAGGAGAGGGGGATAGGGAAAGGGGGAAGGGGAAGGAGAGAGGGGGATAGGAAAAGGGGAAGGGGAAGGAGAGGGGGATAGGGAAGGGGAAGGGAAGGAGAGGGGGATAGGGAAAGGGAAGGGGGAAGGGGGATGGAAAGGAAGGAAGGGAGGGGGATAGGGAAGGGGAAGGGGAAGGAGAGAGGGGATAGGGAAAGGGGAAGGGGAAGGAGAGGGGATAGGGAAAGGGGAAGGGGAAGGAGAGGAGGATAGGGGGAAAGGGGGAAGGGGAAGGAGAGGGGGATAGGGAAAGGGGGAAGGGGAAGGAGAGGGGGATAGGGAAAGGGGGAAGGGGAAGGGGAGGGGGATGGGGAAGGGGAAGGGGAAGGAGAGGGGGATAGGGAAGGAAGGAAGGAGAAGGGGATAGGGGAAAGGGAAGGGGAAGGAGAAGGGGATAGGGAAGGGGAAGGAGAGGGGGATAGGGAAAGGGGGAAGGGGAAGGAGAGGGATAAAAGGCTAACGGGGAAGAACAAGGTTGAGGGGATAGGGGAAGGGAAAGCGTAAGGGGGGGGGGGGAGGGGGGGAAGGGGGGAAGGGAGACAGACACCACAGCAAGACAGGATATCACTGACAGCTTCATCACCAGACAGGAGATGAGAGGAGAAAATTGCGTTTCGATGAAGATGCTTCTTGCAAGTTGGTTGCTGTGGGAGGGAGGAGGAGGGGTGAGGAGGGGAGGGAGGTGTGAGGGAGGGGGGAGGGGGCGAGGGAGGGGAGGGTGTGAGGGAGGGGAGGGGGACGAGGGAGGGAGGGGGATGAAGGGAGTGGGAGTTGCCTCCTTAGGAACCAATCTCCCGAAGGGGGTGGCAACGTGTAAATAATATATATATATATATATATATATATATATATATATATATATATATATATATATATATATATATATATATGAGTGTGTGTGTGTGTGTGTGTGTGTGTGTGTGTGTGTGTGTGTGTGTACTTGTGTGTACATATGTTTATGCTGTATATATTTATCTTTGTGAATGATCCAAAAATCTTTACTCAGAAAGAACTGAAGAAAGGACGAATAAATATAATTTCTAATACAACAACATCTCTCATATTTTTACAAGGAAGTGTCAAGCTTAATATTTCTTTCAGCCATTCCTCATCTCTCGAGCTTCGAGAGGCGCGAGGCCGGTCGAAAAAAAAAAAACCATTAGAAAAAATCAGTAAGCTAATTTACAAGTTCATTTTACAAGGGAATTTCCAGGTCCATTCATCAATGGCTTCTTAATCCCCTTCCCTCAGCACTTTCATTCTTCCCCACCTTCCTCTTCTCTCCTTCTTCCTCCTCTTCACTCCTCCTCCTCCTCCTTCTCCTCCTCCTCCTCCCTTCTTCTGGACATCCTCCAAGAAAGTTGTTCATGTGTAGACTGAAACAAGTATTGTCATTGTTGTCTTCTTTTGCTTTTTATTTGTTATTCTTTTTTTCGTTGTTGTTGTTTGGGTTTCTGTTTTCTGTCTCTTATTTTGTGTGTTTGTTTATATGTCTGTTTTCTGTATTTTCTTTTTGTCTCTCTCTGTCTTTCTGTCTCTCTGTGTCTCTGTCTGTCTGTCTGTCTCTCCCTCTCTCTTTCTCTCTCTCTCTCTCTCTCTCTCTCACTCTCTCACTCTCTCACTCTCTCTTTCACTCTCTCCTTCTCTTCTTTCCCTTCTTTCCCTTCACTCTTCTTCCGTTCACATTCTTAAGCTCGCAACGGTATAATATATTTTAGCTAATTATGACCGTCCTTTTTTCATTTCATTTTCTTCTCCAGTTCCTGTCTGCTGATTTAATTTCCCTTCATGTTTTTCTCTCTCCCTCTTTTTCTTTCTCTACCTCTCATTCTTTATCTATCTTTCTTTATCTCTTTTTCTTTATTTTTTTCTTTCCTCATTCGCTAACTCGCACCGACTCTCATAAAGTCTTGCTCACGTCTTCAAGAAATTATTCTGTATTTTTTTGTCTTGCATAAAATGCAGCTTTTTTTTTGTGTTCCTTCTTTTTCATATTTTTCTTCTCCTTCTTTCTTCTTCTTCTTTTTTCTTCTTCTTCTTCTTCTTTTTCTTCTTCTTCTTCTTCTTCTTCTTCTTCTTCTTCTTCTTTTTCTTCTTCTTCTTCTTTTTCTTCTTTTTCTTCTTCTTCTTCTTCTTTTTCTTCTTCTTCTTCTTCTTCTTCTTTTATTGCCTTGATCGCCTTCGTAAAGGTATTGCTCTCATTCTGCAAACATTCTGCATTCTGTTTTTTTTTTTTTTTTTTTTTTGTTATTGTTTATATTTTTGTCTGTTCTTCTGTGAACAATTTGTGAACACATTTCCTTTTACGATTTTACGAAGCTTGTGTGTACCTGTTTTCTCTCTCTTTTTCTTTCTCTTTCTTTTTTCTTCTTCACCCTGCTTCTGTTTGGCCTCCCTCTTCTTTATCTTTGCTCCTTCTATATCCTTCTTCTCCTCCTCCACCTCTTTTCCTTCTCCTTCTCCTACTCATCTTCATCTTCCTATTCTCCTCCCTCTCTTTCTCTCCTTCTATTTCTTTTCCTCCTCTTCCTATTCTCCTACTCTTATTTTCATATTTTCCTCTTCCTTCTCTTCTCCTTTTCCTTTATTCCTCCTCCTCCATCTTTATTATTTCTTTCTCTTCTTCCTCCTCCTCTCCTCCTCCTCCTCTTCACCACCTTCTTCTCCTCCCCCTCTTCTTCTTCTCCTACTCTCCTCCTCCTCCTCCTCCTTCCTCTTCCTCCTCCTCCTCCTCCCCTTTTCTCTTCCTCCTTATTTCCATCTTTATCCCTTCTTCCTTCTCGTCTCCTCTTCCTCTTCCTACTTTTTCTTCTTAATACTTTTTCTCTTTTCTTCCGCTTTCTTTCTATAGTCTTCCTTTTATATTCTCGTTCCTTCTTCTTTTCTCATTTCATTTTTTTAATTATCATTATCATCACATTTCTCTTTTCTTTTATTTCCTCCTGCTTCCTCCCTTCATCTCCTCCTCCTCCTCCTCTTCCTCCTCCTTCTCCTCCTCTTCCTCCTCCTCCTCCTCCTCCTCCTCCTCCTCCTCCTCCTCCTCCTCCTTCTCCTCCTCCTCCTCCTCCTCCTCCTCCTCTTCCTCCTCCTCTTAATTCCTACCTCATTCCTCTCTCCTCCGCTTCCCTTCTTTTCTTTTCCCCTCCTCATTCATCACTCCTCCTCCCCCTCCACTTCC
>BOPN01000038.1:666668-671668 GCA_017312705.2 Penaeus japonicus
CCTAGTATTCATCCACGCCCATTGCTCACCCAAGTGTCTACGCGTCCTAGTATTCATCCACGCCCATTGCTCACCCATGTGTCTACGCGTCCTAGTATTCATCCACACCCATTGCTCACCCATGTGTCTACGCGTCCTAGTATTCATCCACGCCCATTGCTCACCCATGTGTCTACGCGTCCTAGTATTCATCCACACCCATTGCTCACCCATGTGTCTACGCGTCCTAGTATTCGTCCACACCCATTGCTCACCCATGTGTCTACGCGTCCTAGTATTCATCCACGCCCATTGCTCACCCATGTCTACGTGCATCCTAGTATTCATCCACACCCATTACTCATCCATGTGTCTACGCTGTCTCTAGCATTCATCCACGCCCATTGCTCACCCATGTGTCTACGCGTCCTAGTATTCGTCCACACCCATTGCTCACCCATGTGTCTACGCGTCCTAGTATTCATCCACGCCCATTGCTCACCCAAGTGTCTACGCGTCCTAGTATTCATCCACGCCCATTGCTCACCCATGTGTCTACGCGTCCTAGTATTCATCCACGCCCATTGCTCACCCATGTGTCTACGCGTCCTAGTATTCATCCACGCCCATTGCTCACCCATGTGTCTACGCGTCCTAGTATTCATCCACACCCATTGCTCACCCATGTGTCTACGCGTCCTAGTATTCATCCACACCCATTGCTCACCCATGTGTCTACGCGTCCTAGTATTCATCCACGCCCATTGCTCATCCATGTGTCTAACTGAACCCATAACAAAACGCATCAACAACACACAGAAAGGACAACAAGCACACGACACCCAACCAACTCCGTATGCCGCTAACGAGGCATACGGAGACCTGACTAACGCCGTCTATCTCCTCACCCTCCCTCTATCCCTCTATCACTCGTTCTTCTCCCTTCTTCCTCTTCTTCTTCCTCTTCCTCCTCTTGCTCCTACTCTTGATTCTCTTCATTTTCTCACTTCATTTCCTCTTCTTCGTCGTCGTTCTTCTCCTTTTAATTCTCTAACTCCCTTTCCTTTTTCTTCTTTTACTCTTAATTCTCTCCCTTTTTCATCTTCCTCCTCTTCTTCCTCTTCTTCCTTCTATCCCTTCTTCCTCTTCCTCTTCCTCCTCCTCCTCCTCCTTCTCCTTCTCTCCCTTCCCTTCCTCTTCTTCCTCCTACTCTCAATTTTCTCCCTTCTTCTTCTTCCTCCTCCTCTTCCTTCTCTCCCTTTCTTCCTCTTCCTCCTTCTCCTCCTCCTCCTCCTCCTCCTCTTCCTTCTCTCCCTTTCTTCCTCTTCCTCCACCTCCTCCTCCTCTTCCTTCTCTCCCTTCCCTTCCTCTTCTTTCCCTCCCTCTCTTCTGGATGTTCTCTTCTTCTCACCTCCCTCCTCCTTATCCTATCCTTTCCTCTCACTCTCTTTCTTTATCACTATTTCCTATAAACTTCCTTTTCTCTATCACCTTCCCCCCACTGCCTCTTCTTCCTTCCCTCCCTATCCATCCTCCATCTCCCCCTCTTCCTCCATCTCCCCCTCTTCCTCCATCTCCCTCTCTTCCTCCATCACCCCCTCTCCCCCTCTTCCTCCATCTTCCTCTCTTCCTCCATCTCCCCCTCTTCCTCTCTTCCTCCATCTCCCTCTCTTCCTCCATCTCCCCCTCTTCCTCTCTTCCTCCATCTCTCCCCCTCTTCCTCCCTCTCCCTCTCTTCCTCCATCTCCCCCTCTTCCTCCATCTCCCCCTCTTCCTCCATCTCCCCCTCTTCCTCCATCTCTCCCTCTTCCTCCATCTCCCTCTCTTCCTCCATCTCCCTCTATTCCTCCATCTCTCCCTATTCCTCCCTCTCCCCTCTTCCTCCATCTCCCCCTCTCCCTCTCTTCCTCCATCTTCCCTCTTCCTCCATCTCCCTCTTCCTCCATCTCCCCCTCTTCCTCCACCTCTCTCTTCCTCCATCTCCCTCTCTTCCTCCATCTCCCTCTATTCCTCCATCTCTCCCTATTCCTCCCTCTCCCCCTCTTCCTCCATCTCCCCCTCTTCCTCTCTTCCTCCATCTCCCCCTCTTCCTCCATCTCCCTCTCTTTCTCCATCTCCCCATCTTCCTCCATCTCCCCCTCTTCCTCCATCTCCCTCTCTTCCTCCATCTCCCCCTCTTCCTCCATCTCCCCCTCTTCCTCCATCTCCTTCTCTTTCTCCATCTCCCTCTCTTCCTCCATCTCCCCCTCTTCCTGCATCTCCCTCTCTTCCTCCATCTCCCCCTCTTCCTCCATCTCCCCCTCCTCCTCCATCTCCTATTTTTCCTCCCTCACCCCCTCTTCCTCCACCTCCTCCCTCTTCCTCCATCTTCCTCTCTTCCTCCACCTCCCCCTCCCTTCTCATATCCGATCTCGCTCCCCTGCCTTTTCTTTTCCCTGGCAGACGGCAGAGCGAGGAAGCACATACGCCAATTATAGGTCTTTCCGTGTCTTCTAGCGAGAGGTACCCGTGTCTTTTATGTTCTGCTGTTCGTTCTTCTCCAAGTTTGTTCCCTGTTGCTTGGTATTTTTTATTTATTTATTTTTATTTATTTATCTTTTTATCTATTTATTTTGAGGGGGGGGGGCGGGGGCGGGGTGGGAGGCGTTTCGTTTGTGTCGTAAATGTTAAAGTTTTATTCATCTACTTATTTATTTATCTTTTTCTTAAGCAGGTGTGTCCGTGTGTGTGTGTGTTTGTGTGTTATGTCTTCTTACTGTGGTGTTAATGTGTATTAGTTTACGTGTGTGTTATTTTCTGGGACCGTCTTGTGTTGCCCATTTTCGGTTTCCTTGAGGTCGGTTATGTTTTCTTTTTTGGTTTAATTTGTTTCCGTGTGTGTGTTTTTCTTTTTTCATTTGTATTTCTTTTACAAGGTCTTCTGTCTGAATTATATTTCTTTCTGATGTTACGTGACTTTTGTTTTTGTTTTGTTCTTCCCTTGTGTGTGTGGATGTGAGTTTGTGTGTGTGTGTGTGTGGATGTGTGTGTGTGTGTGTGTGTGTGTTTGTGTGTGTGTGTGTATGTATACGTGTATGTGTGTGTACGCGCTCATTTTTTCCCTTCTTTTAGACCTTTCTGTTTCCCTTTGTAGATTTTCCTATTGTTTTTTTTCCCACTCCCCCTTTTTGTAGGTCCTTCTGCTTCTTCTGTTCTTTCGTGGTGCCTTTTGTTTGTCCTGTGTATCTTTTTGTTTGTCCTGTGTATCTTTTTGTTTGTCCTGTGTATCCTTTTGTTTGTCCTGTGTATCTTTTTGTTTGTCCTGTGTATCTTTTTGTTTGTCCTGTGTATCCTTTTGTTTGTCCTGTGTATCTTTTTGTTTGTTCTGTGTATCCTTTTGTTTGTCCTGTGTATCCTTTTGTTTGTCCTGTGTATCCTTTTGTTTGTCCTGTGTATCCTTTTGTTTGTCCTGTGTATCCTTTTGTTTGTCCTGTGTATCTTTTTGTTTGTCCTGTGTATCCTTTTGTTTGTCCTGTGTATCTTTTTGTTTGTCCTGTGTATCTTTTTGTTTGTCCTGTGTATCTTTTTGTTTGTCCTGTGTATCCTTTTGTTTGTCCTGTGTATCCTTTCGTTTGTCCTGTGTATCCTTTCGTTTGTCCCGTGTATCCTTTTGTTTGTCCTGTGTATCTTTTCGTTTGTCCTGTGTATCTTTTTGTTTGTCCTGTGTATCCTTTTGTTTGTCCTGTGTATCTTTTTTTGTTTTATCCTGTGGCATTTTGTTTTGTCCGTGTACTTTTTGTTTGTCCTGTGTATCCTTCTGTTTGTCCTGAGTATCTTTTTGTTTGTCCTGTGTATCCTTTTGTTTGTTCTGTGTATCCTTCTGTTTGTCCTGTGTATCCTTTTGTTTGTTCTGTGTATCCTTTCGTTTGTCCTGTGTATCCTTTTGTTTGTCCTGTGTATCCTTTCGTTTGTCCCGTGCATCCTTTTGTTTGTCCTGTGTATCCTTTTGTTTGTCTTGTGTATCTTTTTGTTTGTTCTGTGTATCCTTTTGTTTGTCCTGTGTATCTTTTTGTTTGTCCT
Organism: Penaeus japonicus; assembly: GCA_017312705.2. Classification (NCBI taxonomy): domain Eukaryota; kingdom Metazoa; phylum Arthropoda; class Malacostraca; order Decapoda; family Penaeidae; genus Penaeus; species Penaeus japonicus. The sequence goes on from BOPN01000038.1 coordinate 670,707, forward strand.
GTGTATCCTTTTGTTTGTCCCGTGTATCTTTTTGTTTGTCCTGTGTATCCTTTCGTTTGTCCTGTGTATCCTTTTGTTTGTCCTGTGTATCCTTTTGTTTGTCCTGTGTATCTTTTTGTTTGTCCTGTGTATCTTTTTGTTTGTCCTGTGTATCCTTTCGTTTGTCCTGTGTATCCTTTTGTTTGTCCTGTGTATCCTTTCGTTTGTCCTGTGTATCCTTTCGTTTGTCCTGTGTATCCTTTCGTTTGTCCTGTGTATCCTTTTGTTTGTCCTGTGTATCCTTTTGTTTGTCCTGTGTATCCTTTTGTTTGTCCTGTGTATCCTTTCGTTTGTCCTGTGTATCTTTTTGTTTGTCCTGTGTATCTTTTTGTTTGTCCTGTGTATCTTTTTGTTTGTCCTGTGTATCCTTTTGTTTGTCCTGTGTATCTTTTTGTTTGTCCTGTGTATCCTTTTGTTTGTCCTGTGTATCTTTTTGTTTGTCCTGTGTATCCTTTTGTTTGTCCTGTGTATCCTTTTGTTTGTCCTGTGTATCCTTTCGTTTGTCCTGTGTATCTTTTTGTTTGTCCTGTGTATCCTTTTGTTTGTCCTGTGTATCCTTTTGTTTGTCCTGTGTATCTTTTTGTTTGTCCTGTGTATCTTTTTGTTTGTCCTGTGTATCCTTTTGTTTGTCCTGTGTATCTTTTTGTTTGTCCTGTGTATCTTTTTGTTTGTCCTGTGTATCCTTTTGTTTGTCCTGTGTATCCTTTCGTTTGTTCTGTGTATCCTTTTCTAGAGTGTGAGAGATTCATTATATGGAAATTAAGAGTTAAAGGGATAGAGGGCGCGTGTGTATGTATATGTATGTATGTTCAAATGCGTGTTCGAGTTGTTTGTAATGGGTGTGCGTGAGTGTGTGAGTGAGGGTGTGTTGGTGTTGTTTGTTTGTTTGTGTTGGTGTTGTTTGTTTGTTTGTGTGTGTGTGT
>BOPN01000038.1:681668-684168 GCA_017312705.2 Penaeus japonicus
CTCTTCATTACTCCTCCTTGCTCCCTTAGCGCATTTGATTAGTGACACCCGATTGCCTATCCTCCTCCTCTTCTGCCTTCTCGTCCTCCTCCTCCTTCTCTTTCGCATTTTCCTCTTCCCTCTCTTCCTTTCTTCCTCCTCCTCCTCCTCTTCCTCCCCCTCCCACTCTTCGTCTTCTTCTTCTTCTTCTTCTTCTCATCCTCCTCCTCCTCCTCCCCCTCCTCTCTCTCTTCCTCATTTAGCTCTTCCCTCTCTTCCTTTTCTTCCTCCTCCTCCTTCTCCTCCCTCTCCCCCTCATTTTCCTCTTCCCTCTCTTCCTTTTCTTTGTCCTCCTCCTCCCTCTCCCCCTCATTTTCCTCTTCCCTCTTTTCCTTTTCTTCTTCTTCCTCCTCCTCCTCCTCCTCCTCCTCCTCCCTCTCTCTCTCCCCCTCATTTTCCTCTTCCCTCTCTTCCTTTTCTTCCTCCTCCTCCTTCTCCCCCTCTTCATCTTCTCCCCCTCTTGCCCTCCGGCCGAGTGGTCTGCATCTCGTTCCCGGAACAAAAATTTCCTTCCATAAGTTGACGTCGGCACTTTCACCCCCCATCCCCCATCCCTACCACCTCCCCCATACACACTCCCTTATCTCCCTACTCCCCCATAGGTTACCCTCCTTTTACCCCTCATACGCTCCCTACATCCTTATCCTTTCCCCCTTCCCCTCCCTTCTCCCTTTCCCCTCCCTTCCCCCTTTCCCCTCCCTTCCCCCTTTCCCCTCCCTTCCCCCTTTCCCCTCAGGCCATTTCCTCTCCCTTTCCCCTTTCCCCTCCCTTCCCCCTTTCCCCTCTCTTCTCCCTTTCCCCTCAGGCCTTTTCCCTCCCTTCCCCCTTTCCCCTTATTTCCCCCTTTCCCTCAGGCCCTTTCCCCTCCCTTCCCCCTTTCCCCTCTCTTCTCCCTTTCCCTCCCTGCCTCCTTTCCCCTCACTTCCCCCTTTTCCCTCAGGCCTTTCCCCTCATTTCCCCCTTTCCCCTCAGGCCTTTTCCCTCCTTTCCCCCTTTCCCCTCCCTTCCCCCTTTCCCTTCGGGCCCTTTCTCCTCCCTTCCCCCCTTTCCCCTCTCTTCTCCCTTTTCCCTCCCTTCCCCCTTTCCCCTCAGGCCTTTTCCCTCCCTTCCCCCTTTCCCCTCGGGCCCTTTCCCCTCTCTTCTCCCTTTCCCCTCCCCTTCCCTCTCCCTCCTTCCTCCTTTCCCCTCCCTTCCCCCTTTCCCCTCCCTTCCCCCTTTCCCCTCAGGCCTTTTCCCTCCCTTCCCCCCCTTTTCCCCTCGGGCCCTTTCCCCCTCCCTTCCCCTTTTCCCCCTTAGGCCTTTTCCCTCCCTTCCCCTCAGGCTTTTCCTCCTTTCCCCCTTTTCCCCTCCCTTCCCCCTTTGCCCTCAGGCCATTTCCCTCTCCCTTCCCCCTTTCCCCTCCGGGCCCTTTCCCCTCCCTTCCCCCTTTCCCCTCCCTTCCCCCTTTCCCCTCCCTTCCCCCTTTCCCCTCAGGCCCTTTCCCCTCCCTTCCCCCTTTCCCCTCTCTTCTCCCTTTCCCCTCCCTTCCCCCCTTGCCCTCAGGCCATTTCCTCTCCCTTCCCCCTTTCCCCTCCAGGCCCCTTTCCCCTCCCTTTCCCCTTTCCCCTCAGGCCCTTTCCCCTCCCTTCCCCCCCTTTCCCCTCAGGCCTTTCCCTCCTTTCCCCCTTTCCCCCTCCCTTCCCCCCCTTTCCCCTCAGGCCTTTTCCCTCCTTTCCCCTTTCCCTCCTTCCCTCAGGCCTTTTCCCTCCTTTTCCCCCTTTCCCCTCCCTTCCCCCTTTGCCCTCAGGCCATTTCTCTCCCTTCCCCCTTTCCCCTCAGGCCCTTTCCCCTCCCTTCCCCCTTTCCCCTCAGGCCTTTTCCTCCTTTCCCCCTTTTCCCCTCCCCTTCCCCCTTTGCCTCAGGCCATTTCCCTCTCCCTTCCCCCTTTCCCCTCTCTTCTCCCTTTCCCCTCCTGCCTCCTTTCCCCTCCCTTCCCCCTTTCCCCTCAGGCCTTTTCCCTCCCTTCCCCCTTTCCCCTCGGGACCTTTCCCCTCCTTCCCCCTTTCCCCTCGGGCCATTTCCTCTCCCTTCCCCCCCTTTCCCCTCCAGGCCATTTCCTCCCTTCCCCCTTTCCCCTCAGGCCATTTCCTCTCCCTTCCCCCTTTCCCCTCAGGCCTTTTCCCTCCCTTCCCCCTTTCCCCTCCCTTCCCCTCAGGCCTTTTCCCTCCTTTCCCCTTTTCCCCTCCTTCCCCCTTTCCCCTCAGGCCATTTCCTCTCCCTTCCCCCTTTCCCCTTAGGCCTTTCCCTCCCTTCCCCCTTTCCCTCCCTTCCCCTCAGGCCTTTTCCCTCCTTTCCCCCTTTCCCTCCACTTCCCCCTTTGCCCTCAGGCCATTTCCTCTCCCTTCCCCCTTTCCCCTCGGGCCCTTTCCCCTCCCTTTCCCCTTTCCCCTCAGGCCTTTTCCCTCCCTTCCCCCTTTCCCCT
>BOPN01000038.1:696668-701668 GCA_017312705.2 Penaeus japonicus
TCTCTCTCGTATGATCAAAGTTTCCTTTGGGGTTGACAAGTTTCTGGATGACGAGAGGGGGGGGGGGAGAGGGAGTGGGGAAATGGAGGGAAGGGAGGGACGGGGGAAGGGAAGGGAAGGGTAGTTAGAACGCCGAGGGAGGGGAGATGTGGAGGGAAGGGGAGGGGTGAGGAGTTCGAGGCTAAGGAAGGGGAGGGAAGGGAGAGGTGGAGGGAACGGGAGGGAAGAGAGAGGTGGAGGGAACGGGAGGTAAGGGAGAGGTGGAGGGAAGGGGAGGGAAGAGAGAGGCGGAGGGATGGGAGAGGTGGAGGGAAGGAAGAGGTGGAGGGAAGGAAGAGGTCGAGGATTGGAAAGGGTAGGCGGGGAGAGGGATGGAGGGGAGAGAAAGGATGGGGAGCTGGGGGGTGGACGAAAGGAGGAGGGGGAAAAAAGGGATGTGGAGGGAGGAGGGAAAGAAGAGGGAAGGGGAAGGACGGAGGAGAAGGAGACGCGATGGAGGAAAAGAGAGATGGAGGGGTAGGAGAGGTGGAAAGGAGGGGGAGATGGGAGGGAAAACAATAGAAACGGAAGGGGGAGTGGAAGGATGAGAGGAAGAAATAGGAAGATAAATAAAGGGAAAGGAAGGAGAAGGGAGGAATAAGAGGGAGACGAGAGTGAACAGGAGAGAGAGGGAAACCATAAAGAAGGGAAGAAAAAGGGGAAGGGGAATGAATGGAAGGTAGGATAAGGGGGCAAAGGTGTCAAAAAGAGACATGAAACGAAGAAAAAATTGGAATTGGGAGAACAAAGGAAAGAGGGGAAACGGAAGGAGGAAAGGGAAAGAAACAGAAAGAAATGAAAGAAGAGAAAATGGAAGAGATAGGGGGAGGAAAAGGATGGGGGGGGGGGGAGAGAGGAAGAAGCAGAAAAAGAAGAAGGAAAAGACGAAGAGGAAGGAGAGGAAGAAGAAAAAGATGAAGAACAAGAAGAAGGAGGAAGAAAAGACGAAGAGGAAGGGGAGGAGAAGGAGAAAAGAAGAAAAAGAAGAAGAAAAGACGAAGAGGAGGGAGAGGAAGAGAAGGAGAAAAGAAGAAAAAGAAGAAGAGAGTGAAGAAGGAAAAGACGAAGAGGAAGGAGAGGAGGAATAAAGAGGAAGAAGAAGGAGGAGAAGGAAAAGACGACGAAGAAGAAGAAGGAGAAGAAAGAAAGAAAAGAAGAAGAAGGAGAAGAAGAAGGAAAAGACGGTAACGAAGAAGAAGAAGGAAAAGACGATAACGAAGAGGAAGGAGAAGGAAAAGACGGTAACGAAGAAGAAGAAGGAAAAGACGATAACGAAAAGGAAGGAGAAGGAGCTAAGAAAAAGAAGAAGAAGAAGAAGAAGAAGAAGAAGGAGAAGAAGGAGAATGAAGAGACTAAGGGCAATGAGGGGAGGGATAAATCATTAACGTCCTATGACTCTTGAGAAGATGTATCATTCTGTGAGATCTGATTACGGTGTAGTTTTTTTTTTCCTTTTTTTCTTTCTTTCTTTCTTTTTTTGTTTATGTTTTTGTCTTTCTCTGTCTCTGTCTGTCTATCTATATATATATCTATCTATTTATCTATCTATATATCTCTTTCTTTCTTTCTTTCTTTCTTTTCGTTTACGTCTCTCTCTGTCTGTCTGTCTGTCTGTCTGTCTGTCTCTCTCTCTCTCTCTCTCTCTCTCTCTCTCTCTCTCTCTCTCTCTCTCTCTCTCTCTCTCCTCTCTCTCCCTCTCCCTCTCTCTCTCTCTCTCTCTCTCTCTCTCCCCCTCTCCCCTCCATAGCCCTATGACGTAATTTGACCTACCATAACCCTATGACGTAATTTGACCTACCATAGCCCTATGACGTAATTTGACCTACCATAACCCTATGACGTAATTTGACCTACCATAGCCCTATGACGTAATTTGACCTACCATAACCCTATGACGTAATTTGACCTACCATAGCCCTATGACGTAATTTGACCTACCATAACCCTATGACGTAATTTGACCTACCATAGCCCTATGACGTAATTTGACCTACCATAACCCTATGACGTAATTTGACCTACCATAGCCCTATGACGTAATTTGACCTACCATAACCCTATGACGTAATTTGACCTACCATAGCCCTATGACGTAATTTGACCTACCATAACCCTATGACGTAATTTGACCTACCATAGCCCTATGACGTAATTTGACCTACCATAACCCTATGACGTAATTTGACCTACCATAGCCCTATGACGTAATTTGACCTACCATAACCCTATGACGTAATTTGACCTACCATAGCCCTATGACGTAATTTGACCTACCATAACCCTATGACGTAATTTGACCTACCATAGCCCTATGACGTAATTTGACCTACCATAACCCTATGACGTAATTTGACCTACCATAGCCCTATGACGTAATTTGACCTACCATAACCCTATGACGTAATTTGACCTACCATAGCCCTATGACGTAATTTGACCAACCATAACTCTATGACGTAATTTGACCTCCCATAACCCCATGATGTTCTGTGACCGAACATAACCCTATATCACGTGACCTAACATAACCCGATACCACGTGACCTAACATAACCCGATACCACGTGACCTAACATAACCCGATATCATGTGACCTAACATAACCCGATATCACGTGACCTAACATAACCCGATAACACATGACCTAACATAACCCGATATCACGTGACCTAACATAACCCGATATCACGTGACCTAACATAACCCGATATCACGTGACCTAACATAACCCGATACCACGTGACCTAACATAACCCGATACCACGTGACCTAACATAACCCGATACCATGTGACCAAACACAACACGTTGAAGTTACCTGAAGTTATTTACGACTTCCTTTACGTCTTATAATTCCAACTTCAATTCTATACATTATAACTTCTTATCCATAACGGAAGGATCAAATCACGTGACCACGAATAGGATGAATAAGAAGGAAGTGAGGAAGAGGAGGAGGAAGAGGAAGAAGAGAGAGAAGAGGAGGAGAATAATAATAAGAAGAGATGAAGAAGAAGAGGAGGAGGAGGAGGAGGAGGGTGAAAGGAAGATTGACATGGAGATGGCGACGTGAAGAGGGAATTAAGGAAAATGATGATGAAAATAAGTTGGAGAAGAAAAAAAAAGATTAAGACGGGGGAGAAGGAAAAGAACAGGATGAAGGAGGAGAAGGAAAAGAAGAGGAAGAAGTAAGAGAAGGAGAAGAAAGGGAAGAAGTAGGAGAAGCAGAAGAAGAGGAAAAGGATAAATATAAAGATAAAATTTCCTTTGCTTTCTGCCCCTTTCATTTTCTATCCTCCTCCTTTTCCTTTTCATTTCCTCTTCTTCCTCTCCATATACTGCTTCCTCCTCATCTTTCTCCTCCTTTTCCTCCTTCTTCGCCTTTCTTTTTCTTTCGTCCAATATAATTCTTCCTCCTCTTTCGCTTATTCTCGCCCTCCCCCTTCTTCTGACCATCCTCTTCTTCCTTCTCTCCATATACCTCTTCCTTATCTTCCTCGTTTTCTCCTCTTTCCTCCGTATCTTCTTTTTTCTTCCTCCTCCTCCTCCTCCTCCTCCTCTTCTTCTTCCTTCTCCTCCTCCTCCACCTCCTCCTCTTCATCGTCACCTGCCCTCCTCCTCCCTCTTCTTCCTCTCCATATGTTTAATGGTTAATGTAAATAGTAGGTACAGTAAATGAGCAACAGTCATTCGTTTCGTCATATCATATATTGTCATCTTTAAATAAATATCACTTAGATTTAGATTATTGATCCATTCCATGTGCATGTTTTGCTCAAGATGTTCATCATCATCGTCATCATCATCATCATCATTCTCACATCATCATCATCATTTTCATCCACATCATAAATAATGTTTCATCATTCATCATCATGTTTAAATAAAATAATTTTAAATATCTTCATCATCACGTCAATGATTGGCTCGGTCTTCATTCATTATTATATATGTGTCGAAAGCTATATCGGGGTCCCAATGGCGTGAACCTTCCTCCTCATGCTGAGTCGGAGGAGGGAATGGGAGGAGGAGGAGGGTGGGAGGAGGATGGGAAGGGTGGGAGGAGAGGGGAAGAATGGGTGGGAGGAGAGGGAGGAGGAGGGTGGAGGAGGGAAGGAGGGTGGTGAGGAGGAAGAGGAGAATGGAGGAGGAGGGGAGGAGGTGGGAAGAGGGAGAGGAGGGTGGGGCGAAGAAAGGAGGAGGAAGGTGGAGAAGAGAGTGGAAGAAGAAAAGGAAAGAAGAAAGAAGAAATCATTGCAGATCGGAAGAAAGGAAAAGAAAGAAGATCAGAAAAATCGAAGAAAAAGAAGAAAGGAGTGAGAGAAGAGAAGGAGGGAGGTTGAGGGTGAGGGAGAGGGAAGGAGGGAAGGGAGGGAAGAGAGGAAGAGAGAGAACGAAACAAAGAAACGACAAAGAAAGAGAGAAAGAGAAATAGAGAGAGAGAGAGAGAGAGAGAAATAGAGAAAGAGAGAGAAATACAGAAATAGAGAAATAGAAATAGAAATAGAAATAGAGAAAGAGAGAGAGAGAGAGAAATAGACAAAGAGAGAGAGAGAGAGAGAAATAGAGAAATAGAGTAAGAGAGAAATAGACAAAGAGAAAGAGAGAGAAATAGAGAAATAGAAAGAGAGAGAGAGAGAGAGATTAAGCCCGAAAAAAAATAAAATAAAATAAATAAACCCGCAAAATGCCCCGCGTCTGGAGAGGTGAAATGCAGAAGGCATAATACATCCCCCCCCCCGTCCGTAGGATCGATCCCTTATTCAAATCTCGCACAGGAGTCCCATATTACCTCAAGGATGTATTTCACTTCGCTGGCGCCCTGAATCTTTGATGAAACCAATAATATCTCGCGCAAAGGGAGAATCATTAACGTTCTTGGGTAAACTTATCTCCTCGGCTTCGGCATCTTATGGGAACGTTTTTTTTTTTTTTTTTTTTTTTTTTTAGGGTGAACGTTTT
>BOPN01000038.1:714168-721668 GCA_017312705.2 Penaeus japonicus
TGTTTTTTGTTTTTCTGTTTGTTTTTCCTTGTTTTTTGTTTGTTTTTCCTTGTTTTTTCTTCTTCTTCTTTTCCTCTTTTTCATCTGTTTTTCCTTCTTTTTTCTCTTTTCTATCTGATTTTCCTTCTGATTTCTTCTTATTCTTACTAATTTCTTACTTTCTTCTCCTTTCTTTGTCTTCTCTTTACCTCTTCTTATGTCTACGTCTTCTTCTTCTTCTTTATCTTTCTCATCTATTCATTCGTTTGTGTTTTGTTTTATTTTCTTCTTATTTTCCATTTTCCTTTTCTTCTGATTATCTTTCCCTCTTGTTTTCTTCTTGAGAATAAAAGATGGAAGAGATAGAGAGTTGGAAGGAAGAGAGAGCGAGAGAGAATAAGAGAGAATGAAAGAAAAAAAAAAGCGAGAGAGAGATGAAAAAAAAGGAAAATGAAAAAAAGACAGAGAGATGAAAAAAAATGGATATGAAAAGAGAGAGGAAATTAGAAAAAAAGAAAAACAAACAAAGAAAAATAAATAAATGTGTGTATGTATATATTAATGTGTGTATGTATATAATAATAATAACATGTATATAATGTATATGCGTAGCATACAATAATATAATAACCATACATATATATATATATATATATATATATATATATCGATAAAACAGAGAGCGGGAGTGAGAAAGAAAGAGAGAGAGAAATAGAAACAGGTAGAAGAAAGAGAATATACAAGATAAACAGACAGATAGATAAATAAACACAAGAGAAATAGAACAGGATTTATGGAAACAGTTATTACTCCCCAATTCATTAATATTCATTAATAACGAGACTGAGGTAGATTAATTAATCATGGATGATGCATTAAGATGAATAAGATGAAGAGCATGTTGAATACCGGTGATAGATAGATAGGTAGATAGATGGAAATATTGAGAGACAGACAAAGAGATGGATAGATAGATAGACAGATAAATAGATGGATAGATAGATAGACAGATAGATGGATAGATAGATAGACAGATAGATAGATGGAAATATCGAGAGACAGATAAATAGATGGATAGATAGAAAGGCAGATAAATAGATGGATAGATAGATAGACAGATAGATAGATGGAAATATCGAAAGACATAAATATGTGGATAGATAGAAAAGACGGATAAATAGATGGACAGATAGATAGACAGATAGATAGATAGAGTGATAAGTAAATAGATGATTAGATAAATAGACAAACCGATAGATAGTAGATACAAAGAAAGAGAGATCAAAAGATAGATGGAGAAGCAAATTGACAACAAGATAGATGAAGAAGCAAATTGACAACAAGATAGACAGAGAGATTGATAAATATACAAGCAGAAAGATAGATGGATGGAAAAGTAAATAGATAGATAAATAGACAGACTGATAGATATACAGAAAGAGGGACAGATAAACAAATGGAATAAGAATAAAAATATATAGATATATAGCCATGCTGGTAGATTAAAAGGGAAGGGGGGGGGGCAGAGGGAGATGAAAGGGGTAGATAGACAGATTGTAACAACGGGACATGAAAGGAAGGGGAGAGAGCTAGAGAGAAAGAGAGAGGGAGGGGAGGTAAGAGAGACATGGATTGACAGACGGACAGACAGATAAAGAAGGGTGAAAGACTGAAAGAGAGAGAGGGGAGGGAGGTAGAGAAAGAGAGAGAGAGAGAGAGAGAGAGAGAGAGAGAGAGAGAGAGAGAGAGAGAGAGAGAGAGAGAGAGAGAGAGAGAGAGAGAAAGAGAGAGAGAGAGAGAATACAGAGACAGAGAGAGAAAGAACATCGAACAAAGAGAAAGAAACAGAGGCATCAAACAAAGACTGAGAAACAGCGATAGAAAGAGAACGAGAGAGAACGAGAGACGCAGAATGCCACCCAAAGAGAGAAGGGGAAAAAAATACGTAAACTAATTTAAGAAAAACTAAAATACTCGAAAGAGAAATGAAAGGAAATGAGACGATCCCCCTCCCTCCCCACTCCATCCAACTCCCCCCCCTCATCTCTCTCTCTCTCTCTCTCTCTCTCTCTCTCTCTCTCTCTCTCTATCTATATATATATATATATATTGTTTTGTTATTTATTCTTATTTCCTCCTATCCTCCTTCTCTTTCATTCACTTTCTCCCACGCCCCCACACCCTCCATCTCCCCCACTCCCTCTAACTCCCTCCCTCCCCACCTCACTCTCCTTCTCTCCCCAAATCCCTACCAATCCCTCCCACACCCTCCCCCCTTCCCCCCTCACCCCTACACTCTCCCTCTCGCCCCAAATCCCTCCCGCATCCTTACTACCCATCCCCCCTTACCCCCCAAAAAAAAGAGGGCAAGGAGGTAAATCGAGACACGCGGAGGAAATGAAGGAAGGGAGGGCGAAGGTGAAGGGAAGAGATCTTCTGCTCTTCCTCTCTTCCTCTCCCCTCACGCATTTCCCCTCGTGGACTTCTCACACACTTCTCGTCGTAGTAGGAGGAGAAAGGAGAGAGAGGAGAGAGAGAGGGGGAGGGAGAGAGAAAGAGAAATGGGGGGAGAGGGATAATGGGAGAGAGGGATAGACAGAGAGAGAGGGGGGGGAGGGAGAGAGAAGGGAGAGGGAGTGAGCGAAGGAGGAAGAGAGGGACGGAGGGAGGGAGAGATAGATAAAGAGAGAAAGAAAGAGAAAGGAGAGATAGATAGATAGACAAGCAGAGGGCAAAAGAGTGAGAGAGAAAAAGGAGAGGTGATGATGGGTAGAGAGAGAAAGAGGAAGATGAATGAGAAGAATAATGAGAAAAAGCCTAATAGAAGAAGAAAGGAGAGAGAGCGGAGAAGGACCAACAGAGAAAGGGCAAGCGATGATAAACCGAGTAAATGAGAGGGACAGAAATGCCATCGACAATAAAAGACGAGAAGTGAAGGAGGAAGGTCGATGCGGCAGGAAACAGATGGCCATTGCTGGAAAAGGGAGACTCAGGCTGAAAGAGGGAGGGAGAGAGGAGGAGAAGGAAGGAGGGAAGATAGGGAGGAAAGGAAGGAGGGAAGAGAGGGAGGAAGAGAGGGAGGGAGGGAAAGGGAAGGAGGAAAGGAAGGAAAGGAGGGGAGGAAGGGACGGTGGGCTGGAGGGTGATTGGGTGGGTAGGTGGGAGAGAGGGAGGAAGTAAAAGAGGGAGGAAGGGAGGGACAGAGAAAGCTAAATAGAGAGAAGAAGAGAGAGAGATGAAGAGCGAGGTACAGACAGCTGAATAGAGAGTTACAGACAGACAAAGGCAATGAGAAATAGATAAGTAAACGAATAGACTGGAAGAAAAAGAGAGAGAGAGAGAGAGAGAGAGAGAGAGAGAGAGAGAGAGAGAGAGAGAGAGAGAGAAGCAAAACGGAGTTGGCGAAAAACCTACGGGTGCGGAGCATCATGAAAGGCAAGGCGTGGAAGCAGAAGAAGTCCCATTCATAAATATTCACGTGTTCTCAGAATACGAAGTCGTACTTGTAGCTTATTTTTTCATCTTTTATTCATCGTTTTGTTTCGTAATTTCTCGTCAAAGACGAAGAAAAAAATAACGTTTTTAGGGTCCTTCTTTTATGTGGTATATATATATATATATATATACATATATTAGCAAATCTACTGGATCGAAATATTGAATTAATGATCGGTAAGTAAATCAACCTTAAAATAAATACAACCTCCCTTAATCATATACATTACTACACTATATTATGGCAAATTAATACACACGCCTCCCCCCCACCCTCATCAAATAAAACAAAACAAAACAAAAAACTAAATATCAACAACATATCAAATTAGAAAACAAAAAACTTTCACACAAAATAAACATAAACTCCCTTGACATCACACCCCATTATGCCACATTCCTATAAAAAAAAATTTAAAAAATATCACAATTCTCACCCGAGCGAATACGAACAAGAACCACAACCAGAGTACACAACAAGATCAAATTAAAGTGCACAGTAACTCTTTTTCTTTGAACACAAGTCCCGAGTTTAACTACCAAGGCTGTCGGCTTTGCGAGAGTTTACAGCCTCTCCCGAATATAATATCCTGAACACCGAGGGGGACAACACGCCGCCACAACACCCAGGTTGCTACACTGTCGCCGCGTTCTCAAGGACCCTCACACTTTTCGGGAATTGCTTGGTTCGTTTTTTTTTTTTTAAGTCAGAGGAAGCTGATTGGTAAGATTCGTGTGAGATATTGGTGGATTTTTTTTGTATTTATTTTCATCTTTTCTATTATCATCATTATCATTATCATTATTACTATTTTGTTACTATTTTTATTATCATTGTCGGTATTATTATGATTATCAGCATTATCATTATTACTATTGTTATCATCATTATTATTATTGTTATTATCATTATTACTATTATGATCATAATTCTCTTTATCATAGTTATTCCTACAATTATCCTTATTATCATTATCATTATCATTGTTACCATCATTAATACCACCGTCATAATTACTATCATTGTTTACATTGTTATCATTATTATCATTATCATCCCACCACCATCATCATTATTATCATCATCATCATCACAATCATTGTGATTGTTGTTGTTGTTTTTACTACCATCACTTCAGCTTAGTTTTCGTGAAGAATCTTCCAAGAAATTAAAAAAAAAAAAATGTATCAGAACACAATAGGAAACTTCAAGAAATAAACCCAGACACGCTGCACCTTCACTTGAGGTTTAATCCTTGCTTTCCCATAACCTACGTACTGAGGCCTCGAGTACGACCTCATTCAACCCCTCGCTTGCCCTTTGTTCCTCCAGGCACGACCTCGTCCTTGGTATCTTCGATCTTACTTCCATCTCTATTTTGCTCTCTTATTGTCCTTGTTTTTGTTTTTGTTTTTTCCTTTCTCGTGTCTCCTTTCTTCTCTTCTCTTTCTCCTTCTTCTCTATCTCTCTCTTTTTTCCTCTTTCTTCTGTTCGTTCTTATATTGCAATCTTTGGTTCTCTCCTCTTTTTTTTATTATTCTTTTTTCAACCGTTCTTTTTATCCTCCTCTTCCTTTTTTTCCTTTGTTCTATTTTGTTTCCCTCTTTCTTTCTTCTTTCCTTTCTCCTCTTTCCCTCCCTCTATCCTTTCCCATCCATATTTAGTCCTCTTCATTTTCGTCCTTTATCTTATCCTCTTTCTTCACCTCTTTTCTTCCCCTCCTTCCTTCTCCCCTATCTTTTCCTTTTCGTCTTTCTCCTCCTCTTCTTCCTCACCTCTCCTTTCGCCCGACCACCTGTGGCGCCACAGTTTCTCAGCTGGTTTAGGAGGAAGATCATATTCACGGTGAGGAACGTGTCTGAGCTATTGTGAGGAAAGGGAAAAGTTGGAGAGAGCGAGAGAGAGAGAGAGAGAGGGAGGGAGGGAGGGAGAGAGAGAGAGAGAGAGAGAGAGAGAGAGAGAGAGAGAGAGAGAGAGACGGTCTAGGGAAAGAGAGAGAGGGAGAGAGGGGGGGGGTAGAGAGGGGCTTGGGAGAGAGGGAGAGAGAGACAAATAGACAGAGATACAAAGAAACAAAGAGACAGAGATAGAGACAGACAGACAAACAGAGAGAGAGAGAGAGAGAGGGAGAGAGGGGGGGGTAGAGAGGGGCTTGGGAGAGAGGGAGAGAGAGATAAAGAGATAGAGATACAAAGAAACAAAGAGACAGAGAGACAAAGAGATAGAGATAGAGACAGACAGACAAACAGAGAGAGAGGGAGAGAGAGAAGGGGGATTAGGAGAGACAGAGAGAGGGTAAAGTCAGTGGAATTGCCCTGAAATTATGCTTGTCTTTTATCTTTTCGCCTACTCTAATGATAATAATGTTCATAAGGATAAGGATACTAATGATAATGATAATTATATATAGTGACAATAAGGCTAATAACGATAACAATAATAATAGTAATAACAATAATGATAACAATAGCACCAAAGATAAACAAAGGTAAGGAAAAAAAAGAAAAACAGCTCCTCCCAACATATTTTTGGCACCGAGCAAAAGAGAATGTAAAAGCAGCAAAGACTTTCTGGAGCCTTCGGTGGGAACTCAAAGGTTTAGGAGTGCCATTCAGACTGTCAACGTCAAGACTTCTGCTCTTTCCCTTGTGAGGGTCTCGGGCCAACGTTACGCCCTGTGAAGTCTACGGACTGCACCCCAACTTTCACTTAACTTTAGCCGGAACTATTTTTTTTTTTTGAAACTCGGTGTGTATATATATAAATATTTTTTATATTAGGTAGACGAGATTTACTACCCTCGTAGCGCATAAAAATACACTTATCATACGATATAAATCGGTCCTTGGTTGTCTTGGGAAGCATTATGACGACCAGGAATCCTACAGCAACGTATATTTTCGCCCGAGTAGACCCGAGACTATGGTCGGTTGCCCTAGACTATAAGGGTGACGCCACTTCGCCCAGCTGTCTTGTCCTGGCTCAGCATGACGCTTCTCCCGCTTATTGGACGCTTCATCTCTTCAAAATGGTCTAACTTTGACCTTAATGAAATTGGAATGGAACAGGGGGATGGGGGGGGAGGGGGAGGGGGAGGTGGGTTAAACGCGGGATAGCGAAGATAAGATCTTGTGATGAGGGCCCCGTAATTGCAAGATTTAAACGGTACTATCTCGGGTTCTCGATTGTGTTTGCTAGAAGAGTGTGTTGTCGACTCTGGACAGTACGAGTTTCTGTGTCAGCGTTGGCTGGCTCAACACTCTATATGCAAATTATACAGTTTAGGATAAAAGGTGAAGATTCTCGACAGGATAAAAAAAAATGTAGAGCGTCTTGTCAGATGGGCAAGCTGTATACGCGCTGGTAGACTGTGTTTGAGATCATCGCCAGGATATTTTGTCAGTGAATATTAGATTCTATTAATACACGTACATACATACGCACACACACACACGCACAATAGAAAGGCAAATATCTATGAATAACACGCACCTATACGTACATACACACACACACACACACACACACACACACACACACACACACACACACACACACACACATAAACACACATAAACACACACGAACACACACAAACACACATGAACACACACTCAGACACGCATAATAGGAAGGCAAATATCTATGAATAACACACACATATACGTACATACACACATACACACACACACACACACACACACACTAGAATGATATCTATGAATAACACGCACATATACGTACATACACATAAACACACACACACACACACACACACACACACACACACAACACACACACAAACACACACACTAGAATGATATCTATGACTAACAACTTTAAGGACATTTCTGTAGTCAGTGACACCCGAGAAGGAAAAACACATTACAACTTTAGCCTGAAATATACCGATAAAACGTTCTCATAAATATAAGATATGAATAAATCTTTCTCACAATGTTTTTTTTTACTTGTAGATGCAATGTAATTCAAGGAATCATAGTCCCAGGTTGGATTAAATATAA
>BOPN01000038.1:726668-734168 GCA_017312705.2 Penaeus japonicus
CTGCAACCCTGGTTCCTTACCCCCCCTCTCCCTTCATTTTTATTTTCATTTTCCTTTTAATGGAAAAGGTCGGATCAGCCTCATACAAAGTTGGCCTTCTTTCCATTATTCAAACGAGCGACCACGCCGACCGCACTTCTTGCCGGATTTAGGTTAATTTGAAAGCCAGGGAAGGCGACCATAAACATAAAGAAAACAAGAACTTACAGGAAGCAAGACTGATTGACCGGGCACTTTGATAACGAATATACGAGTGTGTGTGTGTGTGTGTGTGTGAGTGTGTGTCAACTTTCTTTGACCGACGCTCAATGTCAGAAAAAGTAAATTGATTACCTTTGGGACGCTCCTAGATTCTACATCATATCTTGTATCTGACTAAACCCTTCCCGACATTCATTTAAATAGACGCAATAACCATAAGTATTTATTTACACATCGGATGGCAATAGCAGACTTGATTGTCTTGCATGCAATATCGAGCCCTAAAGCTAACAAGGTTTCGATCCTCTTTTGTTTTTGTTTTAAACATGGCGGAATTAAACATGGCGGAATGCGACCCGATACCATAATTTGAATTGGAATAGCTGTCATGACCATTTCGCTTATGGCTCCCATGCTACACACGCGCGCGCGCACGCCCTGTATCATGAAGGATTTAGGAAATACGCTTGAACTGTATTAAGCAATAAGACTATGTTTATGGGGACTCAATTTTACATGAGAGGGATGCGGTTGGTTGAGAGAGAGAGAGAGAGAGAGAGAGAGAGAGAGAGAGAGAGAGAGAGAGAGAGAGAGAGAAAGACAAAGGAAGAGAGATATGGAGAGAGAGAAAAAAGAAAGAGACAGAGAGAAAAAGAGAGAGAGATAAAGCAAGGAAGAAAGAAAGAGAGAGAGAGAGAGCAAAACAGTAACATCGAGATGGACAGATGGACAGCACTAGATCAACAGGTATAAAACCTATAAAATCTATCCATAAACATACACAGACACACGGCACACATCATTCTATATATGCATAAATGCATAGGCAGCCATGGCGGGTGAGGGATTTGATGTACATCCGTCAATTTATCAAAGCAAAGTGGAACTATGGAATAGAGGTCCTTCATCTAGATTACATTCCTCTTAAAATCGAATCAAACACTCCTCTTGACCTTCTGGAAGGTTCAGTGACCTAGTAATATGTTCGCTGACCTGTTTAGGAAGCTGTGGGAGACGGTGGGGGTTCATCGTATTGTGACGCTCTGTTTTGTCTGTCTAAGAAGTTTTGTGTCTTTAGGGATAGATTGGTGTGTCTTTTCGCTTTTCGTTTTGTCTCTCTTTTTTTTCTCACTGTCTCTCTCTCTCTCTGATTCTCTCTGTTTGTCTGTTTGTTTGTCTTACTCTCTTTCCCTCTCTCTCTCCTTCTCTGCCTCAATCTGCCTGTCTGTGCGTTTGTCTGGCTGTCGCTGTCTCTCTCTCTCTCTCTCTCTCTCTCTCTCTCTCTCTCTCTCTCTCTCTCTCTCTCTCTTCCTCTTCTTTCTTTTTATACCCGGAAACACACACAAACACACACACACACACACACACACACACACACACACACACACACACACACACACACACACACACACACACACACACACTTATTTTCTTCAAAAGTAGGGTATCTAGAGTATTCATATTATCTTTCCGCTCTCTCTGTAAAATGTGTGTTCATATCCTAGGAAATAGAAGTATGTGCACGTTCATGGAATATCAAACTTTGTCCTTTGCATCGCCTGATAATAAGTAAGTGGCAAAATGGCGTTATTTTGGCGTTTTCCAAATACTGGCCAGGAAAATTAAATACAGTGAAAAAGGCAAATTTATATGATTACGTAATTTTCAAGGATTAAATTAAGGTTTGCTTTGCACTTACAACATTGCATTTCGAAAAACTAAAGACGATTGATTGCACACACAATAAAATTCAATGATAACAACTAATGTGACCAGAACTTCATAAGCGAAAAGTTCTTACAATCAAATAGGATTATGATTATCTTCATGAAAATTGGTATTTGGGAGTTTCTAATAAGAACAAAATATTTCTAAGTCTTAGGACTGTAATTAAGAGAATTCGAAGAAAAATGTATATTATGCTATGAGATACCCGAAGGTGGTGTGATTGTGGCTTATCACCCTTATTTTTTTGCATTTCTTTTTTTATTATTATCATTATCATTATTATTATTATTATCACTTGCATGCGTGTTGTTTGCTACATTGTATACATTTTTGTTACTGTTTTTCCGGATTTCTGGAGGGTTTTGTTTGTTGTTTGCTTGCGTTTGTTTGTCGTATCGTACTCATTTTTGTTTGAAATTCTACTATCATATTTCCCAAAATATTTATTTCCCCAAAAAATATATTTTCACAACCAAAATCTATGATTGCGATCCCACGATTTTTCTTTTTTCTTTTTTCGTTTTTGGAATGAAATACGATTTTTGGAATAAATGTTTCGTTATTACGTAGTCTACAGGGTTTTAAGTTAGGGATTCTATTGGAAATTACGAATTCAAGATGAAAGTTTCATATGTGATTTCGTGTGATATTTCAGCGATGCCGAATTGCTATTGCCCAAACGTGCAATTGATCAGTGCAATTGATATGTCATCTTTATTTGTAATTACTTTCTCGTTTTTCTTTTATTTATTTCTTTCTTTCCCTTTCTCCTTTTCTCATTTTCTTTTTTTTATATCGTTCTCTATCTCCCTCTCCCTCTCCCTCTCCCTCTCCTTCTCCTTCTCCCTCTCCCGCTCCCTCTCTCGATCTCACTCTTTCCCTCCCTCTCTGTCACCCTTCCTTTCTCTTTCTCTTTTCCTTCCTCGCTCTCCTTTCCTCTCTCTTTCCCTTTCTCTCTCTCTCCTCTCTCGCTCTTTCAATCTCTCTCCGTCTCTCCCCTTTTTTCTCTCTCTCCTCTTCCATCTCTCGTCTCTTTCCTCTCTCCCACCATCCCTCTCAGTCTCTCTCTCTCTCTCGCCCCTTTCTCTTCCACTCTCTCTTTCCGTCACTCCTACTTCCTCTCTTTCTCTTTTCATTTTCTCCCTTCCTCTCCCACTCTATCCCTCCCTCTCTCTCCGTCTCTCTCTTTCCCCTTTATCCCTCTCTCGGCCCCTGCTTCTCTCACTCTTTCCTTCTCCCTTCCTCTCTCCTTTCATCCTCTCTCTCTCCGCCTTTTTCTCTCCCTTTCTCTCTCTCTCCGCCTTTTTCTCTCCCTTTCTCTCTCTCTCCGCCTTTTTCTCTCCCTTTCCTTCTCTCTCCGCCTTTTTCTCTCCCTTTCCCTCTCTCTCCGCCTTTTTCTCTCCCTTTCCCTCTCTTTCTGCCTTTTTATCTCCCTTTCCCTCTCTATCTGCCTTTCTCCCTCTCTCCTTCCCTCCCTTAATCGATTGATTCCCATAATTCCTCTCCTTCAGCTATTAATCCTCCTCCTTCCGTACCTCAGGCTTGCCAACCTCTGTCTCTCTTTCTCTTTCTCTCTCTCTCTTTCTCTCTCTCTCTCTTTCTCTCTCTCTCTCTCTCTCTCTCTCTTTAACCTTTCCTATTTCCTTCTTATCACCTCCCCTATCTTCCCCTTCTTCTCCCTCCTATCCCTTACCCCTCTCTCCTCCCTCATTCCCCTTCTTCTCCCCTTCTCCTCATCCTCTCCCCTTCTCCTCATCCTCTCTTCCCCTCTCCTCTTATCCCCTTCTCCCCCTCTTCCCTTCCTCTCCCCTCCTATCCCCCTCAACACCCCTTCCCCCCTCCCTCCCTCCTCTCATTTCTTCATTCACCAATTTCTCCCCCTTTGGAATCCACGGTATAGTTGTCAAGAGTGGCTTTTTCACAGCCGAATTAATCAGCGGTCAGGAAATACAGGAGAGGTCGGGGCCAGGGCGAAGGAAGGTCACACAAAAACTTAGGTTGAGGGAGGGAGGGATGGAGGAAGGGAGAGAAGGATAGGGAGGGAGAGAAGGAATAGGAGGGAAAGAAGGAATGGGAGGGAGAGAAGGAATAGGAGGGAGAAGGAATGGGAGGGAAGGAGGGAATTACAAAAGGAGAAAGGGAGGGTGGAGAAGGAGGAAGGAAGGGGGGGGGCGATGTAAAGAGAGAGAGAGAGAGAAGAAGAAGAAGAAGAAGAGAAGAAGAAGAAGAAGAAGAAGAAGAAGAAGAAGAAGAAAAGAACAGGCGAAAAGAAGGAAAATTATTGAGCTGAAAAGAGACAGGGACAGACATAAAGAGCTTAAAGTAAGGTCATGCCAGTCTGCGAGAGGACGGGAATGGCTGTGCCACAAGGAAGAGGGAGGAAGAGAGTGAGATACGGCGGGGGGGGCATACGCACGATGAGGAAAAAGTATGGAAAGAAATAAGATTCTATTTTGTTGCCACTTGATGAAACCAAAACCTTCTGTACTCTCCCGTCTTTCTTTCTTTTTTAGTTTTTTTTTTTTTTCTATCATTCTTTTAGTGTGTTTAGACTCTCTCTCTCTCTCTCTCTCTCTCTCTCTCTCTCTCTCTCTCTCTCTCTCTCTCTCTCTCTCTTTCTTGCAATCTATCTATCAATCTATCTATCTATCTATCTGTCTATCCCCCCCCCCTCCCACTGTCTTCTTCTCTCTCTTCCTTTTTCGTGCTTGAAATATCACTCCCTCATTGCGCTTTTCTATCTTGAGTACGAAAGAGAGAGAGGAGGAAGAGGGGAGGAGGAGAGGAGGGGAAGAGGGGAGGAAGGGAGGAGGGGTCTCTCTCTCTCTCTCTCTCTCTCTCTCTCTCTCTCTCTCTCTCTCTCTCTCTCTCTCTCTCTCTCTCTCTCTCCCTCCCTCTCTCTCTCTTCCCATCCTTCGCACCATCCCCCCTTCCTCCCCTCGTTCTATCCTTGCCTTCATCTCCTCCTCTCGTTCCTTTTCCCTCCCCTCCTTCCCACCCTTCTTTTCATCCCTCTCTCCTCCTCTCCTTCTAGCCCAGCTTTCACTCTCCCTCCTTCCACCCCTCCCTCTCCCCCTACTTCCATCCCCCTACCTCCTTCTACCCCTTCCTCTTTCCACCCCTTCTACCCATCCCTTCTACCCACCCCATCCTCTCCCCCTCCTTCCTCCCACCTCTTCCTCCTTCCCAGTTTGTTGACCATAAAGCTTACCCGACTCAGGAGATAACAGGGCAAAGAAACCTGTTCAAAAAGAGTAAGAGGAATCCTACATAATCCCGACGGTTCTTGAACTAAGGGGGGAGGGAAGGGGAGAGGGGAGAGGTAGGGGGGGCGGAGGAGGACCCTTCTCTCTTTGTCTCTCTGGTATCTAATCTATCCTTTGGTATTCGATCTATCCTTTGGTATTCGATCTATCCTTTGGTATTTGATCTATCCTTTGGTATTTAATCTGTCCTTTGGTATTTGATCTATCCTTTGGTATTTGATCTATCCTTTGGTATTTGATCTATCCTTTGGTATTTAATCTGTCCTTTGGTATTTGATCTATCCTTTGGTATTTGATCTATCCTTTGGTATTTGATCTATCCTTTGGTATTGAATCTATCCTTTGGTGATCGAGCTATCCTTTGGTATTTAATCTATCGATCGGTATTTGATCTATCCTTTGGTATTCGATCTATCCATCGGCGTTTGATCTATCCATGGGTATTGGATCAGTCCTTTGGGGTTCGAACTCTATCTGTGGTTTTCAGCTCAACCTTTGGTATTCAAACTATCTTTGTATTCAATCTATTTTATGTTGCTTGATCGATATTTTTACATCTATCCTGTCCTTCGGTATTCAATTCGTTGATATCTAATGAATTCTTCAATATTCAATCCATTCTCTGGTATTTAATCCGTCCAGTGGCATACAGTCTATCCTTTGATGTCCCCCCCCCCTCCTCCTCTTCCTCCTCCTCGCCGCCTATCCATCTTTATCTGAAGGAGAGGGAGACTGAAGCATGTCTTGATCCGGTGATTAGAGTGTGTGCAAAATCGAACAGCTTTCTCTCTCTCTCTCTCTCTCTCTCTCTCTCTCTCTCTCTCTCTCTCTCTCTCTCTCTCTCTCTCTCTCTCTCTCTCTCTCTCTCTCTCTTTCTCTCTTTCTCTCTTTCTCTCTCTCTCTCTCTTTCACTTTTCCCTTTCTCTCTCTCTCTTTCACTTTTCCCTTTCTCTCTCTTTCTCTCTCTACCTCTCGCTCTTGCTTTTTATCACTCTCTCCCCTCCCTCCCTACCCTCTCTTCCCTCCGTCCCTTCCCTTCCCTTCCCTTCCATCCCTCTTCCCTCCCTCCCTTCCCTTCCCTCTCTTCCCTCCCTTCCCTTCCCTCCCTACCCTTCCCTCTTTTCCCTCCCTCCCTCCCTCTCCCCTACCCTAACCTTCCCTCCCTTCCCTCTCCCCTTCCCTCTCCCCTACCTCTCTCTCCCCGGGTGCATGTTCCTGCCCCCCGCATGTCCTGCCAAGGTCTTTGTTACGCCCTGGCACCTTCTGGTTCACTGGGTTCTACGTCTCCAGGTGAAATAGATACGTGTTTTCTATTACTGTCCTATTTCCAAGAGTTTCATAAATCTAGCTCTTTCTCCTTTTCTGTCTCTTTTTTCTTTTGTTTCTTTTTCTTTTCATTTTTTTTTTTTTCTTTTGTTTCTTTTTCTTTTTATATTTTCTTTTTCTTTCTTTCTTGTTCTGTTATTTGTGCACCTCTTCCCACACCTGTTTCTTGTTGGTGCGAATGGGTTTGGGGAATTAGATTTTTGTTGATGTATGCGTGGGTGTATACGCGGGTGGATGTGTAGGTGGGTGTATGTTGGCGTGTGTGAATGGCGTGTGTTTGTGTAAGTGGGTGTGTGTGTAAGTGTAAGTGTGAGTGTAAGTGTGTGCATGTGTGTGTGTGTGTGAGAGAGAGAGAGAGAGGAAGAGCGAGAGAGGAGTGGGAGATAGAGGAGAGGAGAGAGAGTGGAAGACAGAGAGAGATAGGGAGGGAAACACCGAAAGAGAGAGAGAGAGAGAGAGAGAGAGAGGTGCTGCCACCATGTAAGTTGGGACCAATCAGCGGAGTCTGAAGAACAGAGCCTAAAAATGTTGATGGGTTGGCATCGGTTTCGCCAATATTTTGGATAAGTTATTTCGCTCGTTTTGGTTGCAATTTTCAACTTTATTGCGTCATCTTTACTTTATGTGAGTATCAATATTATGTATACTGCAGTTTTCATTATCCTTATCAATAATATTATTATTGACATTACTCTCATCATCATCATCATTTTTACTCTTCTCATTCTTTGAAATTACATGTTATTGTAAATATCATATTCATTGTTATAATCATTATCTTCACTAATGTTATGATTTCAATATTCATTATCATTATCATTATGCCCATTATCATCACTTGCTATTGATCCTTATCATCATTCTTATAATCATTAATATCATGTTTGCACATATAACACATTCCTGATTATGAAGATTTATTCAAGAAAACACGTCAGCAAATACACAAAAATACTCACATAAACACACACACACACAC
>BOPN01000038.1:749168-751668 GCA_017312705.2 Penaeus japonicus
TCCGCGTCCCACATTCATACGTCGGAAATTCATGTCTAGTTTGGAACGAGGGATAAAAAAAAAAAAAAAGGCGAGATGCTGAATCTTCGATACAAGATATTTTAGGGGGTGTATGGGGGGGCGGGGGTCAGGGGGCGGGGGGCGGGAGAGGGAGGGAGGGGGAGATGAGGGGTAACGACAGAGAGGGGGGAAGGGCGCGGGGGGGGCGGGGGGAGGTGGGAGAAGGGGTTTCTCTGTGGTGATGTTGTTTAAGATATTTTGCTTGCGAGAAAGATATGCTGGGTTACTCTTTGTGTGTGTGTGTGTGTGTGTGTGTGTGTGTGTGTGTGTGTGTGTGTGTGTGTGTGTGTGTGTGTGTGTGTATTGTGTTTCTCGTAAGTGGTTTTGCGTTTGGTTTTGTGTATGTGCGTGTGTGTGTGTGTGTGTTTGTGTGTGTTTTTTGTTGTTTATTTGGTTGTATATTGGTCTATGATTTTTGTGTGTTTGTGTATTGGTTTGTGTGGCTCTTTGCTTGTTTGTGCATTTGTTTGTTTGTTTGCGTAGTTGTACATGCGTTCGTGTTTGTGTGTATATACACGTTTATATGCATTTGTATATATATGAGGCCATATCTCTGTATATGTGGATCTATAAGTATTTCTGAATGTACGACAGGGTGTTTCAGTGTATATGTAAGTGTATTTGGGTATTGTGTAACGATATGTATTTCTTTATCTAATCTCTGTATCCAAATGTATCAATATTTTGTAACAACACATATCCCTGTATGCAAGTGTATCTGTGTATTACATAACATGTATTTCTGTATGCTAGTGTATCTGAGTATATATAACATGTATTTCCGTAAGCCAGTGAATCTGTGTATTATATAACATGTATTCCTGTATGCCAATGTATCTATGTATTATATAACATGTATTTCTGTTTGCAAGTGTATCTATATATTACATAACGACACGTATTCCTGTATCCAAAAACGTATCTATATATTACGTAACAACACGTATCCCAGTATCCAAGTGTATTTGTGAATTACGTAACAACACGTATCCCTATATCCAAAAACGTATCAGTGTATTACGTACCGACACGTATTCCTGTATCCAAGTGTATACGTGAATTATGTAACAACATGTATTTTCGTATATGTGACAGCGTGCGTGTATGGCAATGAAGGTTACGGGAGATAAGCCGGAGAAATCATCATAACACAGAACATCAGTCACCTACAATTGACACGGCCGGCGAGAAGGACTGCGTCAGCATCTACTGTGGAGATTCTTCTTTCTTCTTCGTCGTCTTTTTCATTGTCTTCTTCTTCTTCTTCTTCTTCATCATCATCTTCTTCTTCATCATCATCTTCTTCTTCTTCTTCTTCGTCTTCGTCTTCTTCTTCCTCTTCTTTCTTTTATTTTTTGTTCTTGTTATTCTTATTCTTATTCTGCTTCTTCTTCCTTTTTTTTATTCTTGTGCTTCTTCTTCTTCTACTTCTTCTTCTTCTTCTTCTTCTTATCTTCTTTTTACCTTCTTCTTCTGCGTCTTCTTGTTGTTGTTGTTCTTCTTCTTCTTGTGTTTCTTCTCCCTTTTCTTTTTCTTCTTCTTGCAATGCTTTTGTTCTTATCTCTATCTTTATTTTCATATTTAATATGGTTATTCTTTCATTCTTTCTTTTTTTTTCCTTTTCTTTTATTATCTTTCTCTTTCTTCTATTTCTTTTCCTCTTTCTTTTCCTCTTCGTCTTTCTTCTTCTTCTTCTTCTCCTTCTCTCAAGCTGTCAGTATATCTCAATTATCAACGTAATTAGTTTAGTTATGGTTGTCTGTTCCTCTCTTTCTTATTATTGCTTTTGTTTCTTGTTTATTATTTTTATGATTCTATGTGTCACTTCCTTTATCTTCCATCTATTCCATCTCGCGCGGGAGAGTGGATAAACATATGAATATACATACGTTTAAATGCGTGTGAACAAATACATAATGTACTGACAAACAGACTGCCAGGCGGACGTGTTCACAAACAAACACACAAACACATTAACACACATACACATTAACACACATACACATCAACACACATACACATATAAACACACACACACACACACGCACATACATATACACATAAATACACACACACACTCACACACCCGCCTACACACACACACACACACACACACATACACACAACACCCCTCACCGTCCCCCCTCCACCTCTGCCAGTCCTCTTCCACTAATTCCACCTCCTCCTTCATCCACCTCTTTCTCCACCTCCCACCTTCGCCTTCAAGATTTTCCTTCGACGAATTCCTTTTAGCTTGACTTCCTTCGCGTGAAATTTCTCTTCTGATCCCATCCCCCCCCCCACTCATCCCCCTCTCCCCCTCATTCCCCGCCCCCTCATCCCCCGCCCCTTTATCCCCCACCCCCTGTCCCCCTCCCATACTTCCTTCTCCCCCTTCCCATACACCCCTCTCCCCCCCCCTTCCTCCCCCCCACTAGGA
>BOPN01000038.1:756668-776668 GCA_017312705.2 Penaeus japonicus
ATTTGTTTATTAGTTTGAGAGTAAGTGGTGGAGCTAGCGTGTGCAACGGTGCAACGGTTTTCATCATCAACGAAGGAGCATCTCGCGAGCCGACCGTGAGAGCGAATTAATAAATCATCACCAAAACTTGTGATGGCTAGTGAACGGCACCTGCTGACAGTTTAATCTGAGGTGGTATCAGTCATCCATGATGCCTTTGAACCCAATATGCTATTATGAAAACGTCTCTGCACGCACAAGCACATACTCACACACACACACACAAACGCACAAACACTAACAAGAATACTCATACACGAACACATACACACACACACACATGCACAAAGACACACACACACACACACACATGCACAAAGACACACACACACACACACACACACACACACACACACACACACACACACACACACACACACACACACACACACACACACACACACACACACACACACACACACCATATATCCTAAACGTGAAAGTCTCCGCAGCAGCGAGGCAAATGAACGGATATTATCAAGCGATTTATCAATAACTTTCAACCGAGTCTCGCATCGCGGTGTGAGTTCCTTTCCCCTCCATTTAAGACTCTGGTCGACTAGAACCTTTTTCTTAAGTCCCGCGATATTTACAGCAGTTATAAAACAGACCATCTGTCCCCCCTTCCCCCTTCCCCTCCCTCTCCCCCACATCCCTCCCTCCTGCTCGACGTCTCTCCTCTCCTCCCCTCCCCCACATCCCTCCCCCTCCTCTCCCCCTCCTCTTTCCCCTCCTCCTCCCCCCTCCCCCTCCCCCCTCCCCTTCCCCCTCCCTCCTGCTCGACCTCACTCCTCTCCTCCCCTCTCTTCACCCCTCCCCGCTCTCGTCCCCCCCCCCTCTAGGTCCTCCTCCACAACTAGTGATTGCACAGTAACTGTCCCTTCCTTTGTCTCTTTCCTTTAATGTCTTCGAACTCTACTACTTTCCTAGCGCGTCCTTCGGTGCTTCTTCGTGTGCAACAAAAAAAAGGGGGGAAACTCGGTCGGCTTACCTGGAAGGAGAGGTGCTTCACGTGGCGCCTTCCGTTGACGGCGACGATGAAGATGCTGTTGACGACGATGACGATGATGCCGAGGAGGGACGAGCAGGCGGCCTTGACGACGTCGGCGACCGAAGGGGTGCTCGGGTGCTGGAACATGGACGTCCAGCAGGAGAAGTTCGCCACGTCGGGCACCGTCTCACGACCCACCATTTTGACTCGTTCTTTCTCGTTCGAAGTTTTTGATGATGAAGAAAAGAATGATTTAAAATAAAAAGGTGGTGCTGGTGGTTTGGTGGTTCGCTTGTTTCGCTTGTTTCGTTTCGCTCGTAACGACCCGACGATCCTGCTAGGTCGTTCCAGGAGGAGACGAGAGGATTGTCGATCAAAGGGGGTGGTGGCGGGGGGGGTGGGGGGTTGAAATGGGTGTTCCTTCTCCTCCCACGTGTTAGTCCTTCTCTCGCTTGCTCAGAGTCTCCATCCTACTCTTGCGTGAGTCTCCTCTGACGGGAACTTGTCGAGCCTCATCCTTCGAGCTGGGAGTGAGTTCCAGATTCGTTCCCCGTTTTCATCTTAGCGTCTAAAAGTGTAAATGATTCAGCTTCTCTGTTCAAAATCGTATACGAATTTGTTATCTACTTCACGTAAGGTTCTCGACAGATAGATAATTATTCCTTGTTAAAAAAAATAACGTATATATAACAGTTCTTTGCTCCTGGAGATGGTGGCGTTGGCCAGTCCTTCAATGCACTTTTGAGAAATAACTCTTAAGACTCAAGGATCTAATCTTGTAACGTCCTCCTTAGGTCTTGGGGAAATCCTGCCCCTTAAAGCTGCATCTGCCATGTGCGTGAGACATACCCTGCAGACTGAATAACCACACATCCACTAAGTCTTCGTAAAATCTTTCAGAATATATTAAATACACGTGGATTATATATAGTCAACTTGGCTTGACGTTTTTTTTTCTCTCTCTCTTTCTTTCGCCTCCAAAAGCCTGATCATAACGCGCCTCGAACTCTCATAAACTTCGACGCCTCATTTACATAGCTGATTGCGTGATCCGCGTTCGGCACCAACACCGCAGAGTGCCAGACTGCCAGCACAGGGACGGCAGATAACAGGAGATTCACGTGGATGGGGCGAGTCATCGAGAAGTCATGAATATTCAGCAAATCGTCGGACTTTCCTGCTGAAATCGGTCGAGGGGAGGAGGGGATGGGGGGGGGGGCCGGGGCGGTTAGGGAGTTGAGGGGGGTGAGATGGGGAGAGGGGAGATATCAGTGGTTCCCCTTTCCTGCTGGGCGAAGCGTCGGCGAAAAATTATGATATTTGCCCTCGCGTTCCCTCGTCAATTTCCTCGAGGGCGTCTGCATCACTCACTCTCCTCCGATGTGCCTCTGGGCTGTGGCGTCGTGGCCCGTTCTTGCTATTTCGATTTTCCTTCCAGCCAACAATGGGGGGGGAAAAGGGACGAGGACAGAGTGCCGCCAAAAAAAAGGGCCGGCTTCCCCTCTCGAGATGTTCTGAGCCTCGAACTTGGACTCGGAAAAGGAGTCTTTGGCTGACGGAAGAGGCCGCTTTTAGCCAGCACTTAGAACAGAGACTTAGTGGGTTTTCAGTGAGGCGCTGACGAGACGAGCCGCCGCCGATCCCTGACGTCCACACTCTCTGGGGGCTTCCCGACCACTGGCCTTCGTCCTCACTGGGGCTGCGCGCGCACCTGCCTCCATCAGGCCCCGCCCATCCGATACGACCGACCGCCCACTCACGAGAAACCGCCCACTCGCCCAAGACCTGGTCACCCTCATTGCCCACCCATTATCCACCTCACCCACTTGCCACTCACTTCCCCTGAATCCACCTGGACATGGCTGCTTTCCACTCGTCCTATGTGGTCTTTGATCCACCTTACACAACGAATACTGTTAATTAAAGGCCATGTGGATGATAGTTTCATACACCCACCAAGCCATACACACGAAGAAGCATAAGCATAAATAGTAATGTACAAACAGGTTAACAGTGTAAACATTGATGCAAACAATATGTGTGTAAATATATATATATATATATATATATATATATATATATATATATATATATATATATATATGCATATATATATATAAATACACATATACATATATATATATAAATATATATATATATGTATATATACATATATATGCACTGGATATATATAAATACATATAGATTTATAGATATGTATATATATACATATTTATACATATGTAATATACATATATATATATACATATGTATGTGTATATATGCATATATATGTATATATATATATATATATATATATACATATATATTTACACATATTGTTTGCATCAATGTTTATGTATGTATGTATGCATATATATATGTATATATATACATATATATATATATATATATACATACACACACACATATATATACATATATATATATATATATATATATATATATATATATATATATATATATATATATATATATGTATGTGTGTGTGGTGACGTGTCACACACATATATATATATATATATATATATATATATATATATATATATATATATATATATATATATATACATATATATGTATATATATATATATATATATATACATATATATATATATATATATATATATATATATATATATATGTATGTATATATATATATATATATACATGAATATGTATATATATATATACACATAAATATATATATACATACATATATATATATATATATATATGTATATATATATATATGTATATATATACATATATATACATATATATATATATATATATATATATATATATATATACATACATATATATATATATATATATATATATATATATATATATGTATATATATATAAATGCACACAGACATATACACACGTACACCAAATCCGCAATACTCACTCCCAATTTGTCAAACGCTGCAGAATTCCAATCCAACTTCCCATTTACTGTAAATCTTGCTTAAACGAAAGTGATTCGCAATCCCAGTCATAAAAAAAAAATGAAATAAAAATGATGATAATAATAACGTCCACCATCCACGTTCATCCGGAAAGTTGATAGCTTTTCTAACACTGATTACACCATCACGACGTGTCATTTCTAACCAACATCCGGGAACCTTGTATGAAAAGGCCCGTATGCTCTCTTTGTTCGGCAAGGCTTTCGGACAAAACAATGAGTGAACGGGGCGTATTGTAGAAGTCATTGAAATTCAATAGTGAGAGGCACATTGGCTAATCAATGCAACATGGCGACGGTACCGAAACTTCGTAGTGGGGGGTAGGGGGGGGGAGAGAAAGAAAAATGATGGGAATTGATGGGTAAAATTTGGTATTAGGAGCGGAGGCTTTGTGTCTATGGATATGCGGGGGAGGATGGTGTTCTGTAGAATGATGTAGAATGTTGGAAAGGTGTTCACACACACGTGCAAATATACATACACACGCACACACACACACACACACACACAAACACACAAACACACACACAGACACACACACGCACACAAACAAACACACACACAAATAAACGTTCACGAGCATACACATGCATGTACGTACGAATTTATGTAAATGCGAATGTACATGCCGTATATACAAGCACCAATATATACGCAAATGCAATGCACCCCTGCATACATACACAGAACACGAGAGACAAAGCGGGCACAGAACACCACACTCCATCCTCCAAGAACATCCATGAATTCCTAAGACTGGGGCGCCAAGATTGTCAAGGTACATTAGGTCAGCCCTTGACTTCAATGATGCGACGATTTCTGCGCCAGATAGATTCGGTAATGAATTAGACTGAACTTAATAGAATTGTCTTTTAAAGCTGTGACTCAGACGGTCCCTCCTCCTCCGGCGTTGAGGAAGTGTTCTTCCGTGTGAAGAGGGAGATTCTGTTCACTTCGTGTTGGGGTGACGTCTGGGTTTTTGGGTTTTGGGTTTGGGTTCTTCTTCTTCGTGTGTGGTTTGGGTGGTTGTGTGTGTACGTTTTTTTTGGGGGGTTGCGGGATTGTGGTGAATGGTTTGTAGAAGTTTATTATATGAAGGAATTATTTATTACCTATTTTTTTCGAATTAATTACGTAATTCACTTTTATGGTATTTGAGATATTTGCTTGGTATGACTGTGTCCATATTCACAAAGTGACATCCACTCTACAACAGGCATTTACTAATCTATATCATATGCTGAAAACGCATCCTATATCTGTAGGTGATAGCACACTACCAAGTGTCAATATTTTCCTAACCGACAGCATACTCCCAAAAGACAACTTCCTTCTAACAGCATCTTCCGTGAAACATATTCCAGCTGACAATATATTTTCAAATAACACACTTCCATCAAACAACATGTTTCCAACTGATAAAATAGAGAGGTAGATGGATAGAGAGAGAGAGAGAGAGAAACAGAGAGAGAGAGAGAGAGAGAGAGAGAGAGAGAAAGCGAGAAAGAGAGAGAGAGAGAGAGAGAGAGAGAGAGAAAGAGAGAGAGAGAAAGCGAGAGAGAAGGAATAAAACAGTTACAATACATAAATAGACGAATAGATAGATATACAGATGGATAGAAAAACAAACAGATGATTAGACCGTAAGACAGACAGACAGACAGATAGCTATCTTCCCATAGCAAAATAAGAGCCGTCAATGTGACCTTGGATCGCGTATCATAATTAATGATAAGGTCGCCAGCACCGCCTCGAGAAAGCTAGCTTCCAAAAGTAATTGCTTGCTGATTACATCCTCGAATCTTTTGCATAATAATTTTCTCGTTAACATAATGCGATACCGTGTTATTAGCAGGCAGGGGGGTGGGGGAGAGGGGGACAGGGGGGGAAGGGGGGAGGAGGGTAAGACGCACCTCAGGAATATGTATACAATTATATTTCACAATGTTTACGTTAAGATAGGGAGTTTCGCGAGTTCTTAATGCGGTTGATTGCATACTAATGAGGTGATTTGCGAAAGTTTTTTTTTGTGATTGTTTGTCCTGCGGTTGTGTTTATTTTTTTCTTTTTTTTTTTTTCGTCGGTGATTGTTTTATTTCGGAGGTTGCGTAATTACTTGTTAATGAGGTTATTATTGTGATGTATAAGCATTAAATCTAGTGACGCACTGGACGCGTGGAGATATGTTGTTTTTTTGTGTGTGTGTTTTAATGTTTAATTCGTGTTATGATTTTGGTAAGTAGATTTTTTTCTTTTTTTGTGGTTTATAATTTCTGAAGCTATTTACTTGCTTTCCTGATGATCACAAGAAATAGGTTTTATTCCAAAACTATGAGATTTTTAATCATCTTTTAACATTCTCCTCAGACATAAATAAACAAAAAAATATTTTAAACAAAAAGACAAGCATAAAAACAAAATCCAAAATCCACATCAACCACAACATCAAAAAACAAACAAACAAAAACATTAAAAAAAAAATAGACATTAACCACCACAACTAAAAAAAAAAAAAAAAAAAAAAAAAAAAAAAAAAAAAAAACACGCATATATAGCTTCTTTTTTTCTTTTTCTTTTTTTCTTTACATCAAGGCTCCCTCCCTCCCACCCGGTGTTACTCTCAGGCTCCCTATATGAACACCCCTTTAAAGGTGTGACTGCCTAACCCCGCGGCCTCAGTTGCGTGGGGGAAGGAGGCTGGGAAGCCGGGATGCTGCGTTGAGACAGAGACTTTGGGACGGAGAGGAATTCTGTAGGCCTACCTGACTACCTTTGGTTGTAGGTGGGCTGGTGGGTTGGGTGGGTAGGTGGGTGGGTTGGTGGGTGAGGTTGGGTTAGCTAGGTTGAGTTGGTGGGGTTAGGTTTGGTTAGGTTAGGTTCGTTGAGGTGGGTTAGTGAGTGGGCTGGATTGGGTAGGTGGGTTGGTGGGCTGGGTTCGGTGAGGGGGCAGGTTGTGTTGTATTAGTTGGAGTGGGCCGTGTACGCTGTATGTGTGAAATGACGAAATGTGTATATGCAATTATATAGATATAGATTGGTCGATTAATATAGCTATACAGACGCGTGTAGAGATGTGTGTGTATAGAAGATTGATATTAATAGATAAATAGATCTATCTCTAGATAGGTATCATCTTGAACAGTTCTAGATATCAATATCGTTTACGCATCAGAGAAGAAAGCTTAATAAATAACTCCGAATACGAACACCCAAAACGAAATAATAATTTATAATCGCGTTCATTTAGCGACCAAGAAGCGGGAACAAGCGATTCCGGCCGCGTTCGCTCACTACATCCGCTGTCCCGTTACGTTAGTTCGTGATCTGAGAGAAGCCGCGTTCACTAGCGTACGTCCTGCCTCGGCGATCGTCCCGCGTAAATGGGGCTTAGTGTGACGTCCCTCTGGTTGCAATGTGGCCGTTCCTCTTGATGATATTGCACGTGCAACTGAGGCGAGTTTGCCAAGGCTGTGCGAGTTGAACGAGACTGGTTTGGAAAGTAAGGTAAGGGGGGGAGAGGGAGGGAGGGTAATGGAGGAGGTAGTGGGAGGTGGTAGGAGGCGGAGACGCGATCTGAACGAAAGAAAGAGAAGGTTAGATGTGAACGAAGGGAGATGTAAACAGTATCTATAGCCAGGATGTAAACAAAGCAAGA
Source organism: Penaeus japonicus (assembly GCA_017312705.2). Classification (NCBI taxonomy): domain Eukaryota; kingdom Metazoa; phylum Arthropoda; class Malacostraca; order Decapoda; family Penaeidae; genus Penaeus; species Penaeus japonicus. The sequence goes on from BOPN01000038.1 coordinate 764,353, forward strand.
TATAAGGCGTAGATTAGAGATAGAATAGATAATTTGAATAAACGGATTGATTGAAAGACAATAGATACGAAATAGACAAGAGATAGATTGATGGGCAATATGATGAATGACCGGATTGATAAAAAAGTAAAAGTAGAATAGATAATTGGGTTGATAAACAGGTAAGAAGAATAGATGGATAAGTAGACAGAGAGATAAAACAGATAAATAGATAAATAGACAATACGGAAAGATGGGTGAATGGGTAAATGGACACAAAACTAATTGGTAGATATAAATCAACAAATGCAAAATGAATAAATGAATAATAAACAGCAAATGAAGACAGTGACAGGTAGACAGATAAACAGACATATAAACTGGCAAATAAACAAAACAAGTATAATAGGTCTGCTCGCAAACCTCAATGAACAAAATAACGTAGAAACATGAAAAAGAGAGAATGAAAAAGGGAGAGAGAAAGAGAAAGAGAGAGAGAGAGAGAATGAAAGAGGGAGAGAAAGAGAGAGAGAGAGAATAAAAGAGGGAGAGAAAGAAAGAGAGAGAGAGAGAATGAAAAAGGGAGAGAAAGCAGGAGAGAGAGAGAGAGAGAGAATAAAAGAGGGAGAGAAAGAGAGAGAGAGAGAATAAAAGAGGGAGAGAAAGAAAGAGAGAGAGAGAGAATGAAAGAGAGAAAGAAAGAGAGAGAGAGAGAGAATGAAAGAGGGAAAGAGAGATTTATCCGCGTTTGTATTTTTAGGTGATTTACCACCGATGAGAGTAAATATGAGAAGGATAGGAAGAAAAAGAAAATCTTAGAAAGATTAGAAAGAAGACGAACATATACAGTATTTCCATGTGCGTATATGTATACATATATAAGTGTGTGTTTGTGTGTGTGTGTGTGTGTGTGTGTGTGTGTGTGTTTGTGAATGTGTGTGTGTGTGTGTGTTTGTATGTGTGCGTGTGTGTTTGTGAACATGTATGTGTATCCCCCTGTGTGAGCGTATGTGTATGCATATCCTACGCGCATAAACATATACTATATATCAAGGGACTCATTAAGAAGCCCCTATATTCAATACAGGAAGTTGACTCCCGTCTTAATTGATAATATTCAGAATATCATTAATTCCGCCCATGGGATTAAGGGATCTCCGCCATGAGCGTGTCCAGAAGATAATGTTATAGAGGCAAACTAATCCTTAATATGACTCGTATGATTGTAGGATTCGGAATGGCTATTGATCTTTGATGTAGGATCTGTTTGGATTCGAGTTGGTTGGTGGTGGTGGTTGTGGTGGTTGTGGGGGGATTGTGGTTGTTGTTGTTGGTGGTGGTGGTTTTGGGTGGTTGTTGTGGTTGTGATGGTTGAGGTTCTAGTGGTGGTTGTTGTTGATGGCGGTGATTGTGGTTGGTGGTGATGGGGGGATTGTGGTTGTGGTGGTGGTGGTGATTGTTATGGTGGTGGTTGGTTGTTGTTGGTGGTGGTAATGATGGTGGTGGTGGTTGGTGTTGGTGGTTGTGGGGGTTGTGGTGGTGATTGTTATGGTGGTGGTTGTGGTGGTGGTTCTGGTGGTGGTGGTTGTGGTTGGTGGTGGGGGGATTGTGGTTGTTGGTGGTGGTGGTTGTTGTGGTTGTGATGCTTGTGGTGGTAGTTGTGGTTCTAGTGGTGGTTGTTGTTGATGGCGGTGATTGTGGTTGGTGGTGATGGGGGGATTGTGGTTGTGGTGGTGATTGTTATGGTGGTGGTTGTGGTTGTTGTTGGTGGTGGTGGTTGTGGTAATGATGGTGGTGGTGATGGTTGTTGTTGGTGGTTCTAGTGGTGGTTGTGGTGGTGGTGGTGATTGTTATGGTGGTGGTTGTGGGGGTTGTGGTGGTTGTTCTGGTGGTGGTAATGATGGTGGTGGTTGTGGTTATGATAGTGGCGGTGGTGGTTGTTGTTGTGGTGGTGGTGGTGTTGTTCGTTTGTTTGTTTGTTTGTTTTGGATAGGGGGGGGAGTATTTTGTTATGAAGTTATTACAAAAGTCGATTTGTTTTCTATTATGTAAATCATTTGATCATCAGTATCTTCATTAAGATTATCACTTATTATCAGTTATTATCCCCATCTTTATAATCATTATTATAAATCACCATCATCATTATTGATATTAGTCTTAACATCACCATCATCAACATCAACGGTTTCATTTTTATCAACATTAACGACATTCCTCTTTTAACTATATTTTCCTCACCATCATTATCATCATCATCTTTATCATCTTCATCAACAGTTTCATTTTTATCAACATTAACGACATTCCTCTTTTAATTATATTTTCCTCATCATTATCATCATCATCATTATCTTTATCATCGACAACAATAATCACTGTTATCATTGTCAGACAGATAAGGGAAGGTTTTGACACTTAAAACTAGGTCTATCTATAAAACGTGATAAGATAGATAGGTTGATACATAGATAGATAGAGAAAGAAAGAAAGAGAGAGAGAGAGAGAGGGGTGGGGGAGAGAGAGGGAGAGAGAGGGGGGGGAAGAGAGGGAGAGAGAGAGAGAGAGAGAGAGAGAGAAAGAAAGAGAGAGAGAGGGGGGGGAGGGAGGAAAGAGACACTGAGAGAGAATGGGGGGGGAGGAAAGAGACAGAGAGAGAGAGAGAGACAGACAGACAGACAGACAGACAGAGACACAGAGAGAGAAAGGGGAGGAGGAAAGAGACACAAGAAGAGAGAGAGGGGGGGAGGAGACGAGAGACAGAGAAAAAGATAGACACACAGACAGAAACAGAGGCAGAGAGTGAGAGAGAGAGTGAAAGAGGAGAGAGAGAGACACAAAGAGAGAAAAAGGAGAACCCAAAATTAATTGAACAAGAAAGAACTCCCTTCACAATCCACTCGCAACGGAGAACAAAACTTCTCAGGAACAGCAGTGAACAGTAAACACACATTTCACGGAAAGGAGTGAGGTTTAGAGAGAGAAGGGGGTAGGGGAGGGAGGAGGCTGAGAAAGGGACAGGAGCAAAGAGAAAGAGGAAGGGAAAGATGCAAAGAGAGAGAGATAGGGAGTGAAAGAGAGAGGGAAGGAGAGAGCGACATAGAAAGAAAGAGAAAGATGGACAGAGCATAGAGGCAGATAGATAGATTAATACATAGAGAGAAAGAAAGAGAAAGAAAAAGAGAGAAAGAGAGAGTGAGAGAGCGACATACAGGCAGAGGCAGATAGAGAGAGAAATATGGACAGATAGAGATAAACAGATTGATATATATAGAGAGGGAGAAGACAGAGAGAAAGAGAGTGAGAGAAAGAAAGAAAACGAGAGTGAGAGAGAGATAGAGAGACAGAGAGAGTGAAAGAAAGAAAGAAAATGAGAGAGAGAGAAAGAGAGAGAGAGTGAGAGAAAGAAAGAAAACGAGAGTGAAAGAGAGAGAGAGAAGAGAGAAAGAGAGTGAGAGAAAGAAAGAAAACGAGAGTGAGAGATAGATAGAGAGAGAGATAATATAAAATGATACAGTGCATTACATTCCAAACCATACCCTAAAATTGAAGAGAGGAAACTCATAATCCTTTCCTTTTTTCGGATTACAAAAAATATGTTGTTATTGAATGCGCTTCAAATGCTTCGTTTGGTTTCGATGCTCAGCTCTCTCTCTCGCCTTTTATGGGCCGACGTGAAGGGACGATGGGGACAATCACGCACACAGATGTACACACACACATACATTTATATACATATGTATTTATTTATGTGTGTGTGTGTGTATGTCTGTGTGTGTGTGTGTGTGTGTGTGTGTATATATATATATATATATATATATATATATATATATATATATATATATATATATATATATATATACACACACATATATATATGTGTGTGTGTGTGTGTGTGTGTGTGGGTGTGTGTGTGTATGTGTACATATGCATAAATATATGCATGTATCAGGATGACCGAGCTAACCCCCCCCCCCCCCTCCCAAGAGCGCCGTCAAGCCCGAGAGACGAGCGAGCCAACCCTCCCCCTCGCAGCTGGCACTCCTACTCGACGACTCGACTCGATTCCTTACGAGGACAACCTAAGGAACAGCCGGATGATTTCTGGATGGAACAGCCGGATGATTTCTAGATGGAACAGCCGGATGATTTCTGGATGGAACAGCCGGATGATTTCTGGATGGAACAGCCGGATGATTTCTGGATGGAACAGCCGGATGATTTCTGGATGGAACAGCCGGATGATTTCTAGATGGAACAGCCGGATGATTTCTAGATGGAACAGCCGGATGATTTCTAGATGGAACAGCCGGATGATTTCTAGATGGAACAGCCGGATGATTATATGGATGGAACATCAAGATGATTTCTAGATGGAACAGCCGGATGATTTCTAGATGGAACAGCCGAATGATTTCTGGATGGAACAGCCGGATGATTTCTGGATGGAACAACCGGATGATTTCTGGATGGAACAGCCGGATGTGGTATGGTTTTCTCTGGTATCTTATTGGTGTAGTTATGATAATTCTTTGATAGAATTGTCTATTTTGTTGTTCTGTTTCATGGGAATATCATGTTTATAGGGTAGAAGCGCATTCTTGATTTCATGATAAATTGCAACACAAAGTGGTTGCGACTGAGGTTGCTGACCTTATTTGCAACATGGTATTCATATCATCTCATATGGTCTTGATTATTGCATATAATCCCCTTTTGTAACTGCAATCTAATGGTGAAACGAAGAGTGAGTATATAGACTATATTTTTCATATATGTATGGGTTTAGATCTTGGGGAACAGCCTCATATTAAACAAAAAGCAAAATACAATTCAATACAATTCAAGATACAATAAAATTCGCTGTGGTTGAAGCTTCACTGGCTGTTGAAGTGAGACCACCGATGGCTAAGTCAGAGAGTGGGAAAACAGACAGCCCTTCTGTTATCTATGGATATGAAACTGCTATCACTGGCTTGCATGTTCTAATGTCTGCCGTCTAGATAAGTAAAACTGTTCTTGACGGAAACAAAGTCTGTCCACTAATACTCTCTGACAAGCTGGATGAGCTCACTCGCATCCAGAAAGGCAATCATTCCCCCGTTTCTGTTTTAGGTTTTTATATTCGCCAATCGGTGGAGATTCAGGGAGATTCACACTTTAAAAAATTATCTAACTGCTAATAGGCTCTTGCTCTTCACTTTTTTTTTCTTTTTCTTTTTATTTTCTTTTTGAATATTTAAATCAGTTTTTTTTTCCATAGAGGTTTATGTTGATCTTATCATTGAACTTTCCACAACTTAGAGAATTCTAACTTGGTCTGTATATAGCGAGAGGGTCTGACAAACGTGATGCTGTGGTCTGTTCCTGTTGACTGATATATTGGTATACAAAATAAAACTTATGAAAAGAATAATGTTGTGGTGAAGACTAGAGATAAATCTCCTGTATCTGTTTTACAATAGATTTTTTTTAAACATAATATGTAATACGTATTCAGTATGCAATGTAAACAAGTTTTTTTTCGGTGCCGAGAAAGGGAAACTTTTCAGTAATCTTGCAGCAGTGGTATAAAATGTTTGTGATATGTAAATGATGTAGACAATTATAAACTGTTCAACCAGAGCGCTGTTTTTGCATACATTTTTTTTTTTTTTTTTTTTTTTTTTAGACTACTGTTTCAACGAAATAAATCTATTCCGAAAACATCAGAGAGAAATCTATATTGTGACTAGGATACAATCGTGTTTGTTTACGGTACGTGCAATACATATATTTTTTTCACATTACTAGTTGCATTGTTTAATTCGATCATTTGAAATTAACATAATCAAACCTTTTAGATTACGAGAAAATAATTCCCCATTATCCATTCAAATTTGTTTTACATTACATATCTGTAATTCAAGTCTACCGCACATTGCACAAATATATTATAACAGTCGTCCATGCAACGATACATTGCTCAAAACAAGAGAATTATACACAGAATTGCAACCCTTTTCTAGTTAATGCAATACCTAATTTTTCAATCACAGTTTATACGTATACAAAACTGCAGCGTGGCAACATGCAATTCAACATTTAAGAATGTTTTTTATTCTAGTTTTGTGACTGTTTTTATTACTTGTGTGATGAAGACACCATATTCTAATGATTATTAGCTTCTGAATAATGTAAAATGACACTATACTTTACACTATAAGAACGGAACGACAAACAGAGGCACAATACAACGTGCAAACGACAACCAACATTGACTGAGAGCATTTACAACAAGGTCTCGTAAACAACCATGATTTAGACCTCACTAAGAATTTAGAAGATTAACTGAACAATGGATACCAGGGCACTTTTTTTTTAAAGATCAGTGGCTTATACATGATCAGAACATCTATAAAACTCAGTGGATTAAAAATGCAATCCAGTGCTCAGATTCTACATAAAATCACTTCTAACAGGGAATATCACATGTTTATGCGGAGGGATACATAAAAAAAATAATAGTAACTACACTCATTGTCAGACTAACACCTTATAAAAAAATAAAAAAAATCTGATTATAATTTCTGAATTCCAATAGGATGTCAATAGTTGTTTACACACGAATAAACACATGTACTACAAATACAATAGATGTAGCAAAAAATGTATACAATGTATTGTTTATTACAGAGACCAAGACGAACTAATCTGCACCAAAGTTAACAAAATATAACATCTCTTCTAGAAAAAAAAAGACAAGACTCAACACAGAGAAAAAATCCAATTATTTAAAACCAGTACCAATATTTAAAAAAAAATACTAAACCTCTTAATTAAGAACTTTACACAATAACAGCAAGGTAAATAACGAAGAAAATAAGAGCAAGAATAAAAACAGTCATCCGAGCAATGAGCTCAAGTTTGACGAGATTGAGAGAAAAGAAGGACTCACAGTCCCTTCCTCCTCCTCCTCCTCCTCCTACTCTTCCTCCTCCTCCTACTCCTCCTCCTCCTCCTCCTCTTCCTATCTCCGTCACCTTCAGCACGGGTGTAGCACTTTCTTCCTTGACCATCTGTCTATCGATAAGAATGTGGAAGATGATGACCAGGAAAGTAAGACCGATGCAGAACAAGAGCCAAATGTCGACCATTTTGAAGTACGAGGTCTTCGGGAGAGACGAGGACACCTGCAGACAGAGGGAAGCTGGGTCACGAAAGGTCACGGAAGGTCATGATGAAAGGTCATTCATTGAGAGAAGGGATGGAAGGAATTGAATAAAAGAGGGATGGATAGATGGATGGAATTGATTGATAAATGGAGATATGAGGAAATGGAGGAGAGGGGGGGGATAAGTTGATAAACAGAGGTAGGAATAGATGGATGGAATAGATTGATAAATGGAGATATGAGGAAATGGAGGAGGGGGGGATAAGTTGATAAACAGAGTTATGAATAGATGGATAGATGGATGGAACAGGTCAATAGACAGATATATGAATAAATCGATGGGATAGATTAATAAACGTAGATATAGAAAAAAGGAATGAATAAATGAGCAAACAGAGATGTGAGTAAATGAAAGAAATATACCAATAAATAAATACACGAATACACAGACGGATGAAAAGATAACTAAACAGATAAATTTGAAAAAGCTGTACCAACTGGGAGTATGGTTTAGGGAGAAACTGCGAATAAATTGATGCTTTTTCAATGTTTCTGTTGCACAATGGGAATGCAAAGCCCGTGTCATGTTTTTAATAACTCCCATGTATTTCTAGTTTTTTTTTTCTTTTATTTTTTTAATAATCAAGGAGAGATGAGTATGCTTTATTCTTCTTACTACTTCTCTTTCTCCTATTCTTTCTTTCTCTCTCTCTCTCTCTCTCTCTCTCTCACACTTTCACTCTCACTCTCTCTCTATCTCTCTCTCTCTTTCTCTCTCTTTGTCTTTCTCTCTCTCTCTCTTTCTCTCTCTCTCTCTCTCTCTCTCTCTCTCTCTCTCTCTCTCTCTCTCTCTCTCTCTCTCTCTCTCTCTCTCTCTCTCTCTCTCTCTCTCTCTCTCTCTCTCTCTCTCTCTCTCTCCCTATCTCCTCTCTCTCTCTCTCTCTCTTTCTTTCTCTTTCTCTCTCTCTTTCTCTCTCTCTTTCCCTTTCTCCTCTCTCTCCTCTCTCTCTCTCTCTCTCTCTCTCTCTCCTCTCTTTCCCTCTCTCCCTCTCTCCCTCTCTCCTCTTTCTCCTCTTTCTCCCTCCCTCTCTCCCTCCCTCTTCCTTTGCTCTTCCATCTCGCTTTCCTCCTCTCTCCCTCTCCCTCTCCCTCCCTTTCCCTTTCCTCCTCCCTCTCCATCCCTCTCACCGTATTTTATTTTCTATCCCATCATGTTTCTCACACATACGTCTTCCCTGATTAAAACACCCCTCATTTTTCTTTCTTTCTTTCTTTCTTTCTTTTTCTTTTTTCCTTTTTATCACAGAAGGCGCGGAGCAATTCCCGCTATACAAACTGCCTCCAATATTTCTATAAACGAAAGAAGGTAGCGTGCTGTGGAGCATAGAGCGATTCGAATCCATTGTTATGGCGATTTACGACTGTTTATTGAAATTTATGTCTTCTTCCGTCCATCTATTTTAGTATGTAAGCACGTTCGTTTAGATGTATGTGTGTGTGTGTATATTTGTGTTTGTGTGTCTATATCTGTCTATATATCTATATCTATATCTATCTATTTATATAGATAGATAGATAGATAGATAGATAGATAGATATAGATAAATAGATATATATATAAAGCTAAAGGAGTAGATGAATGGATTCGTATGTGTGTGAGAGGGAGAGAGAGAGAGAGAGAGAGAGAGAGAGAGAGAGAGAGAGAGAGAGAGAGAGAGAGAGAGAGAGAGAGAGAGAGAGAGAGAGAGAGAGAGAGAGAGAGAGAGAGAGAGAGAGAGAGAGAGAAAGATAGATAGATAGAGAGAGAGAGAGAGAGAGAGAGAGAGAGAGAGAGAAAGAGAGAGAAAAAGAGAGAGAGAGAGAGAGAGAGAGAGAAAGAGAGAGAGAGAGAGAAAGAAAGAAAGATAGATAGATAGATAGAGAGAAAGAGAGAGAGAGAGAGAGAGAGAGAGAGAGAGAGAGAGAGAGAGAGAGAGAGAGAGAGAGAGAGAGAGAGAGAGAGAGAGAGAGAGAGAGAGAGAGAGAGAGAGAGAGAGAAACAAACCATGCACTCTCCACTTCCTTCCACACACACACACACACACAAAAAAAAAAGACAAACACACACACAAAAACACCAACAAACCCTCCCCTCCTCCCCTCTCCACCCCCCTCCCAACCCCCCTCCCTCCCATCCCCCCAACCCAACCCCCTCCCCCCCCATCCCCAACCTCCCAACCAACCTGCGTGAAAAGCGTGGCCAACACGAGCATGGCCGTGAGCGTGGACATGATCCTAGCCTCGAAGATGGACGTCCTGAAGAACAGCGTGAGGTAACTGATGGCCATGAGGATGAGGGAAGGAATGTAGATGTTGAGGATAGCGTAACCGTAGCGCCTGATCATGGGGACGCGAACTCTCATGACGTTTGATTGGAGACTCTTGTTGTAGACCATGTAGATCGGCTCGACCTGTGAGGGAGAGAAGGAGAGGGAAAGAGGGAGAGGAAGAGGGAGAGGAAGAGGGAGATTTTTGGAGTTGGTTTATGTGAGCTTTTTTATTTTATTTTATTTTTTTATTTTCTTTTTTGTGAGAGTTTTTTCTCTTTTTTTCTTTTTTTTTTCTTTTTAAGGGGTGGGGGGGGGTGCGGGGTGGGGGTGGGTGTTTGTGATGGTGGTTTTGTTTTTTTGTTTTTTGTTTTGTTTTGTTTGTTGTTTGGGTGTGTGGAGTTTGTTGGTTTGAATGTGTTTATGAGATTTTTTTCATCATTATTATCAAAATGTGTGTGTTACTGAACAGTCGGCATTTGGTGCCAATAAGACTAGGTCATTTAACAGTTGCATGCGAATTAACTTGCATTTTGTTTGTTATATTACTGTCCATGGTAACTTGCATTCACCTCCACTTCGACGATACACTCAAACCTCACTCAAACCCCACCCAAAACCCCAACCCCCAACCCAAACCCCACACCCAAACCCCCACCCAAACCCCCACCCAAAACCCCACACCCAAACCCCACACAAACCCCCACGCCTAAACCCCAACCCAAACCCACACCCAAACCCCACACCCAAACCCCCCACCCAACCCCCACATCCAACCCCCAACCCAACCCCCCCACCCAAACCTCACCTCATACTCGTTCAAGAGCGTTCTGCCTCTGTAGGTCACCGAAGAGTTCGGGTGAAGCTCCAAGTACGATACCGACCCAGCTTCGACCAGAAGATGCATGTCACAGAACTGCTCGTCGAAGGGGTACAGAGTGAGGTCGAAGTCACACGTGTAGCGAGTGCTGTATTTCCTTCGGATGGATATCGGGTTGTTTAGACCCGAGAAAACGTCCACTGGAAGGTAAGAAAAAAAGAGGGGGGGGGGGGGTGAGACGGTTATGGTTGGGGTGGTGGTGGGTGTGTGTGTGTGTTTGTGTGTGTGTGTGGGTGTGGGTGTGTGTGTGTTTGTGTGTGTGTGTGGGTGTGTTTGTGGGTGTGTGTGAGTGTGTGTGGGTGTGTTTGTGTTTGTGTGTGTGTGTGTGTGTGTGTGTGTGTGTGTGTGTGTGTGTGTGCATCTACTATCAAGTCTATTTTCCTATCCCATTCTAAATCTGATGGATATCTTAGCCATGAGTATTACCCAAGCCACAATAGCTGTATACCAAAGACTTTGAATGTGAAAACATTAACAAGTGATACAAGTAGAAGGTGAAGAAGAAGAAGGAGAAGGAGGAGAAGCAGGAGAAAAATATAGAAAAAGAAGGAGAAGCAGGAGAAAAAAGAAAAGAAAAAGGAGGAGAAGAAGAAGAATGAGAGGGAGAAAGATAAAAAAATAAAAAAAAGGGAAAGAAGAAAAAAGGAGAAGAAAAAGAAGATGAAAACGAAGAAAAGGAGAAAAAGAAGAAAAAAAAAAGAAGAAGAAGAAGAGGGAGAATAAGAAGAAGGAGAAGATGGATGAATAAAAAGAAGAAGAAGAAAAAGAAGAAGAGGAAGAAAAGGAAGAAGATGAAGGAGAAGAAGAAGGAGGAGGAGGAGGAGAAGAAGAAGAAGGAGAAGGAGAAGGAGAAGAAGAAGACGAAAAAGAAGAATTAGAAGGAGAAGAAAAAAAAAGAAGAAGAAGGGGGAGAAGAAGGAGAAGAAGAAGAAAACATAAAAAGAAAAAAAAGAAGAAGAAGAAAAGAATAAAACAAAAATAAAAGGAGAATAATAATAATAATAAGAAGAAGAAGAAAGAGCCGAAAGCCAAGAAGACGTCGCCTGGGGTGATGCAATGGAGTTAGACAAATGAAGAAAGTTTGGCGGAGAAACAAGAACTCGGAACGCTACTCGCGGGAAAGGGGAGAGAGGCGAGAGGGAGGGGGAGGAGGGGGGGAGAGAAGGGAGGGGGGGATAGGGTGGGTTGAGTGGAGGGGGAGGGAGAGGGGAGAGGGAAGGGGGAATGGGGAGAGAGGCGAGAGGGAGGGGGAGATGGAGGGGAGAGAAGGGGGAGGGGGAGAGAAGGGGGGAGAAGGGGGAGGGTTGTGGAAGGGGGAGAGGGAGAGCTACTCGCGGGAAAGGGGAGAGAGGCGAGAGGGAGGGGGAGATGGAGGGGAGAGAAGGGGGAGGGGGGGAAGGGGAGAGAGAGGCGAGAGGGAGGGAGAGGGAGGGGAGGGAAGAGGGGGGAGGGGGGGGGAAGGGAGAGGGAGAGGGAGAGGGGGAGGGAGGGAGAAGGGAGGTGGAAGGGGGGAGAGGAGAGCTACTCGCGGGAAGGGAGAGAGGCGAGGGAGGGGGAGATGGAGGGGGAGAGAGAAGGGGGGAGATGGAGGGAGAGGGAGAGGAGGAGAGAAAAAAGGGAGTGGAAGGGGAGAGAGGCGAGAGGGAGGGGGAGAAGGAGGGGAGAGAAGGGGGAGGGGGAGGGTGGGAGGGGAGAGAAAGGGAGGGAGGGTTGAGGGAGGGAGAAGGGAGGTGGAAGGGGGAGAAAGGCGAGAGGGAGGGGGAGAGAAGGGGGAGGGGGAGGGTGGGAGGGGAGAGAAAGGGAGGGAGGGTTGAGGGGGAAGGGGGAGGGTGGGAGGGGAGAGAAGGGGGAGGGGGAAGGGGAGAGGGAGAGGGAGGGGGTAGAGGGAGGGAGGAGGAAGGGGGAGAGAGGCGAGAGGGAGGGTGGGGGAGAGAAGGGAGGGGGAGGGAGGAGGAGGGAGGGAGGGGGAGGGGAGGGGGAGAGGGAGAGTTACTCGCG
>BOPN01000038.1:791668-794168 GCA_017312705.2 Penaeus japonicus
ATTCGAAACATCCAATATTCGAAACATCCAACACTCGAAACATCCAACATTCGAAACATTCAACACTCGAAACATCCAACACTCGAAACATCCAACACTCGAAACATTCAACATTCGAAACGAGATTTTAAAAAAAAAACGTTATTCCAAATCCCTCGTCCATACTGCCTGTCACTAGATAAAACCAGAAAAAAAAGAATGATGCCCCAGAAAGCTTATCGAATCCCCAGTCTGTTTGATTAATCCCTTTCAGTCACGTTGGATAAATATCCTGAACGAGGGAGGAATATTGGCACAGGACTCCAGTTCAAAGGCTATTCTGTTAGCATAGCATTAATCTACTGGCGTATCCATTAGAGTACTGAGGGAGGTAGGTAAGGATCTGCGGTTTCACTTGCCAAGGGAAACCTGTTTACCTTTTTTTTCTATTTTTTTTTTTTTTTTTTTTTTTTTTTTTTTTTTTTTTTTTAGTCTTTGATTCGATTCTGATGAACAACCGATATTTATTTTTTTACTTTTTTTATTCTTCGTCTGTATTTCATTTCTGACTGCCTTTTCTTTTCTTTTTTTCGTCTCTGATTCAATTCTGACAAACAACCGCTATTTTTTCATTCTATTTTTATTTTTAATTCTTCGTCTCTATTGCAATTCTGACCGCTTTTTCTTTTTTCTTTTTTTTTTATTCTTCGTCTTTGATTCACTTCTGACAAAAACAACCGCTATTATTTTTTTCTTTCTTTTTTTATTCTTCGTCTCTATTGCATTTCTGACCGCTTTTCCTTTTTTTCTTTTTATTCTTCGTCTCTGATTCAATTCTGACAAAGTCTGTTACTTGATTGAACCACTTATTAAGCATTAGTGATTTATGGAATGCAATCACTATCAATGTCTCTCTGGTTTTGCGTTTTTTATCAAGAGGTTTTTCATTACTTTTACTTTTTATTGTTGACAAAATTATAGATTTTTGTACACTCCCTCCCTCCTCTTTCTCCTTAAACCTTTCTTCACTTTATATACATTTCTGTTTATTACGATTTTATTTATTCCTCGCGCATGTTTTAAAAAATATGATCGTGAGTTGCCCCAATAAATTATGAAAAATCTTTAGGCATATTTTGCATATTCAATATCATTCAGGAAATACAAAATAGGTCCTCATTTGATGTTGCATTTCAACATTATTCGTCATTATCTAATCTTGTTCTCTATTCACCATATTTATTTGTTTGTTTCGTTAACATACATTTATTGACAGATTCGTCTATTTACGTACTTGATATTATTTTTTTTCTTTCCTTTCATCATTCATCTTTCCTTTTTTCTTCCACTGGTTCCTCTTCATCTTTCATCTTATCTCTCATTCAGTCTTTCTTTGTCTTCATATTTACACAACTGCGTCATATAAACGGTAGCAGAAAACCCATAAGAGTTGGCCAATTCTTCTTATTCTAATTACTATAATTATTATAAATACTTCCAGACTTTAGAGTTGAATTCCCGAAGCAAATCACTGGCCTCGCCGAAGTCATCAGTCACGCTTCTTTTTAGTGAAACTGGACCGTTTTAAATTGCAATTGAAATCGTAATGGTTATGGGAATACATGAGGGATATATACATAAATATTGTGTCTGTGTTATTCTCTGTCTCTGTCTCTGTCTCTGTCTCTGTCTCTGTCTCTGTCTCTGTCTCTGTCTCTGTCTCTGTCTCTGTCTCTGTCTCTGTCTCTGTCTCTGTCTCTGTCTCTGTCTCTGTCTCTGTCTCTGTCTCTGTCTCTGTCTCTGTCTCTGTCTCTGTCTCTGTCTCCTCCATACTCTCTCTCCCTCTCCCTCTCTCCATATACATACATATATATATTAATACTCTATCGTTTTCCAATCTCGGGGAATCCCAGAATATCAAAAACAAAAACAATATTAAGGGAAATTAAGCGATTTGCCTGGCAGCCCTTGCATCCTGTATTGCTTCAGCTTCGTTTGCTAACTCAATAGTGAAATTAGATTGCAATGATATTTGCAATGCTATCTCGTCTCATGCATGATTTCATTGCATTTCCTTTCTGTTTAGGGTTGATAAGTTGGTGGGAGATTTTTGTTTTAATTTTTTCTAACATTGTTCGTTGCTAATGTCTTTATTGTTGTCATTAATTTGATTAGTATGATTATTGCTATTATTGTTATTACTATCATTTTTATTATGATCATCATTATTGTTTTTGTTGTTATTATTGCTGTTGTTGTTGTTATTATCATCATAATTGATGTTATAATTATTACAAGTATCATCATATTATAGTCATCATCATTATCAATATTATCATCATTACTGTTGACAGTATTATCATTATCATCATTATCAGTTATCATTATCATTATCATCACTATCATTATCAGCATTACGTACCGATATCAGTGATGATGTTATCAATACGTTTGTTGTTCTTGTTATCATGATGATAAAAGTTATTATCAATTGCAATATTCTGATGACTTTTGTTATTAA
>BOPN01000038.1:809168-826668 GCA_017312705.2 Penaeus japonicus
TGTGTGTGTGTGTGTGTGTGTGTGTGTGTGTGTGTGTGTGTGTGTGTGTGTGTGTGTGTGTGTGTGTGTGTGTGTGTGTGTGTGTGTGTGTGTGTGTGTGTGTGTGTGTGTGTGTGTGTGTGTGTGTGTGAGTTTGTGTGTGTATGCGTGCGTGCGTGCGTGTGTGCGTGTGTGTGTGCGTGTGTGTGTGTGGGTGAGTGTGGGTGTGAGCATGTGTATCTAGTATCTACATATATATATAACCCTTCTTTGAAATATCGATATAATTTTTTAAATTCTTTATCTTTTAACTTTCATTGACACTAAAATGCAGTCTCTCTTTGAAAAAGAAATGAAATAAAAATCATAAAAGCAATTGCCAAGTCTATTACACTTAACCAAAGCATCTGTATCTCTACAACTCCCTCGATCTATTTTCAGTACCCAGTGCCATATTATTTAATTAAAGATATCTGATCCGTGTCTTACCTGCCTTCTTGTACCCTGGATCATTTTCAAACTGTTTCTTTTGTTTTTTCGTTTATTATCTCTTTCTTATTCTATCGGTGTTATAAAACGAGTTCCGAAGAGTTATTTTGGAGAGGGAGAGAAAGTAGTGTGCGAGCTTACGCATACGCACACACTTAATTAAAACAGGTTAACATTTTGACGTTATTGGGTGAACGACAGATCAACATATGAAAGACATTTCCGAAGCTTCGAGAACCGGTTACACACAAAACAAAAGCGAAAGACAGATTCATTCCGGATTCTTTTAGCCCAGTGGTCTCTATGTTTTTAGGGTGTGCACCTTTGCTTTCCATGAATTTTTCACTTATATTAGGATCACCTGTTTGTTATGTGATTTTCGCAGAATGGGAAGGTTATTTAAATCTAAATCATTCTTCCTCGTACTGTCCTATGCACGTATATTTGGAAACTAGAAACCGTTTTCAGTTATAACTCGAAAACCAATTGGGATAACGGCATTCCTGTGTTTTTTGTTTAGGTTTCCCACGACACAGGAATTGTGGAGGAATCCTTGCCAGGTCCGTCTTACCCAATATTCTCCCCGAGTCTTAACCTCAAAATCCAGCTTTAGGGAGAAAAAAAGAAATATTTTTGCAAGTTAATAGTGTGCTCGTGTGTGACACAGTGGCACAAAGCCGTCTCTGGGCAGGAAAGTGCTAAGTTTGGAAAGCTTGGTATTGGTTCTACATGCATCCGTGATTATATACATCGCATACTTCTTCTCTGTGCATTGTATTCTCCCGAGTTTTATTGAGAACGAAAGGTTCTTTACGGAACCCTTTCTTCGGCGGGTTTCATTTATTCTTGTATGTGGCGTGACTGCACAGGCAATGTTCGTCCATACATTCGCACTCGTACACATGCATATATGCTCTCTCTCTCTCTCTCTCTCTCTCTCTCTCTCTCTCTCTCTCTCTCTCTCTCTCTCTCTCTCTCTCTCTCTCTTTATTCATAAGGACTTAACATTTTATTGTTGTTTACGGATCCATTTCCAAATCTTAATATCATTCAATCTTAATATCGCCATCCCTCATTTCCAGACAATACAAGTATGTCCACTTACACAAGTAAATAAGATATATTAGAAGTATGTCAAGCGATCGGCTTTTCAACGAAAGCTAATCAGAGTAACAAAGATGGACTTTTTTCCCGATGGAAGTGCCTTGTATATCTCGAAGGGCTTATCACCGATGTCGGATGAGCTGGTGCGATCATGTCACGGCAGAGAACTATAGACAAATAACTGTAAATGTAAAAGGGGGATTTCTTACACGTTTGCACACGTGACAAAGCGCTTGCAGACTCTCTCTCTATATATATATATATCTCTATCTCTCTCTATCTATCTATATCGTTCTCTCTCTTTCTCTTCATTCTCTCTTTCTCTTTCTTTCTTTCTTTTCTCTCTCTCTCTCTCTCTCTCTCTCTCCCTCTCTTTCTCTCTCTCTATCTATCTATCTATCTTTCTTTCTCTTTCTCTTTCTTTCTCTCTCTCCAATTACTGTCTAATTGAAGGGAAGGGGAAGTGACATAAAACAAGGTTTACGTAAACCCTTGACATGAGTGCGCACGTACTGTACCATTAAGCATGAGTGACTGAGTGAACCTCCCCGTGTGACGTCATCACACAGGATGCGCAGTGCGACCCTTGATGTCACGTAGTATCCTAATCTTTTCTTATCTAGACCATGGGACCATCATTGGTATTCTAGCTGTAAGCTTAGTCTAATAGCCTAACTGTTTTATACATGGGTATATAGATATGTATTTCCATTTAGTGTAAGCAAAAAGGTACTAAATATCATCATATGTCAATGTTTATTTAGTTCATCTGATGAGGGACTTGCCCTTTTAGTTAAAAAGCAATATCTTTCTTTCGCTCTGCCTTTGTTTTTTACGGATCTCATATCATATGCTGTTTTCCACATAGAATACATATTCCACATGGGACCACATAACCCATAGCTTCCAAATACAGACATGAGATTTGTTGAGGGAAAAGAAAACGAGCCAACACATTATAATGATGTAGCAATTGGTAGCGTTGGTTATAGAGACCACAAACTAATAGTTGTGCAAAGTGAATTAACAATGAAATATATACAGAACTGCCATTAATAATTTTACAACTCTTGTATTTGCTGTTACTGTATTCAAGCTTCACTGCCTTTGACATCAACAAATTAATTTCAGCTATATGTACAGTTCAATCAATACATTTTTCACTTTCCATCTCAACCAGAACTGGACAAATTCATTATACATGATAATGTATTATTGCAATCTATTAGCATTGTCGTAAGGTCTTTCATAATGCAATATCTTCCATAATATAGTTATCACTATTATCGACATGTTCTTGTTTCAACAAGTTTGTTGTCTTCTCTTATTTTTCTCCTCAACTTTTATTTACTGATATTTCTGTCATTCTTTTGTTAATTTATTACCGATCTATTCCTCCTTCTCTTTCTCCCTCTCTTTCTCTTTCTCTTTCTCCCTCTCTTTCTCCTCCTTCTCCTTCTCCTCCTCCTCCTTTGATATTTTCCAATATCTGAATTATAAAAAAAAATATATATATGTACATCAGATGTAAAAGAGACACAAGACTGTATTAACAGTTTATTGAATATGAGAAACAGAATGGGCTGGCAACATGAAAGAACCAGAAGATGTAATGCCTACATTATGAGCATCAATCTTGTGTTAATCCTAGGTCGATTTACATATTACACCGCTGGTACATTTACACTTTCACTGCTGCTGCAAATGGGCGCAGGCAGTGTATCTTGAAGAAATAAAAAAAAAAAAAGGAAAAAAAAGTCATTTCGTTACAAAACTGATTTAATCTCAAATGGCAGCTGCCTCCATCCTTGGTTCTTTATCTTCCAGTTGCTACTCATTATGTACAGTACTTACAATGATACAAATACAAGCAGAAAGTCTTATGGGATAAAAAGCATTGCATTGGTAATAATAATAATAATATGTTGGCATTACAAGAGCCTCATGAAATATTACAAAAATCTGATCTACCTATCCTTTATGAGTAATGGACGACATACTGAATGGTGACACACGAGACGAGACAGGTGTGGGGGTGAGGCAGGTGAGTCTGGGTTAAGGTTTTCCGTCACCTCGGCTTGCTGCAGTTGGTCTCTAGGGGAGGGGAGGGGGGAGGGGGGAGAGGGGAGTAAGGGGGGTAGGGGGAGAAGAAGAAGGGCTGGGGGATGGCTAAGGAGGGGAGGGGGAGGGAGAGGGGGAGGGGGAAGGCAACCTTACTAATCCTCCACTAAAGTAGCCAAAACCTTTCTTTATAAATATTAAAAAACATATATTAATGAACTCTATGATGGTGTAAAAAAAAAAGAAAATAAAAGAAAAAAAAAGAGAGAGAGAGAGAGGGCAGATGTCTAAAAAATAAAAGGATGACAGAATGGCAACATTTAGTAGGAGCAACGCGTAAGGATTATCGTAAGGTGTGGGGTGACACTCTCGGAATCCGGCACCAGAAGCCGGTCAGTTCTCCTTAGCCTTTGGCGGCACGACAGTTATCAACTGCAGAGTCTTTAGCTGCAATGAGTGAAATAGAGTAATAATAATGATAATGAAAAAAAAAATAAAAAAAAAAGAAGTTTGCCTGCACAACTTTCACCTTTACTACCAGCACCCCTCACTTGGCACTTGACACAGAGCTCAGTGCCTTCTCGAGCAACTGGACTCCTAGTTCTTGTGAGTTGTTAAAGCTTCTTGAACAGGATATTATTACTTCTCTTCCGAAGGACCTCGGTCGGGCTTTCTGTTTTGTGTAAAGGGCAGAAGAGTTGTTCTGCTTCATATAAAAATACATTGAATGCTGGACAGCTAGAAAGGGACACGATAATACTGAATCTTATGCTCCAGGCAGATCAGGAATGCAGTGTGGAAAAGGATAAAAGGCAAAGCACAAAACTGAAGAAAGAAACAGATACAAAAATTTATAATAATAGTAATAAATAATAATAAAAATATCAATATCAATAATATTAATATTAATAATAATAACAATAATAATCAGAATAATAATAATAATAATGATAATAATAATAATAATAATAATAATAATAAAATGATTACAGTAATAACTGACTTTGTTCTTTTTTTTGGGGGAAAAAAAATAATCAAGTGCAAGCCATGAATTGTAAATTTGAGCTGCAAATAATTAAAAATCATAGACGATGGCCTGACAATACACGCTTCCGAATGGATTGGCATTGTTTCGGTGTTCAGACTGGGAGGGGAGAAAAAATATACATATAAATGGAATCAGTGTTTGAACACAACTGAATTTTTTTTTTCTCTTTTTTTTTCCTTGTCTTTTTTTTTTTTTTTTTGAAAGTCGTTGAGATATAAACTTGTGAAACTTCCAACTGTGGAACACTAAACACTTTTGCTGTTAACATGATATTCAGTTCTTGATCCTGTCTTTGGTAAATCGTGCTTGTTTCTTACACATTCACATTCGGTTTACACTTCACTACACTAAATAATCTCCATTTTGCCAAAGCATTATGTCTCTTGGCCTTACGATAATGTCATATATATATATATATAAAAAAAAGAAAAAAAGAAAATAATGATTAAAAAAAATAATAATAATCACTGTGATAAATATATATATATATATTCTGAGCAGAGTCCTGCTTTCAGCACCACACAGTTTTATCATACGAGATAGAGAAGATTAAAAAAAAAAAAGGAAAAAAAAAAAAAAAAAAAAAAAAAAAAAAAGGAAAAAAAAAAAAAAAAAAGACGATTTCACTCCGATCACTCTAACACAACCCACGAGCGAGTCCATATCTCCTCGTCTTTTTGGCGTTAGTCAGTTCCGTGAGTTCACATCGCACATGTTCCAGGATAAAGGTTCAAAGGTTATCTGACCAGACCCGACCAGAAGGCTAGACGAGGCCTGACAGTTATGGCTATGAAGCGCGAGGACAGAGCCCGAGCCCCAAGCTAGAGTATGCCGTTGGTGAGGTACTGAAACCCGTCATAGAGCCGGGTGGTGATGGAGTTGATGGCGTTGTAGACGAGGGAGTCGAGGTGGGCCTGGATCTGCTCCTCGGTCATGTTGACGTGGAAGCGGTTCTTGAGGGCCGGCAGGACTGAGGCGCCTGCTCGGAAGCATGCTAACTTGGAGCCTGCAATTGAGAAATGAGAAAGGGGTTAGTAAATTAATATGAGCTTAAAAGAATAAAAAATGCAAACACAGTAACATGCACAACACAGATATGATAAAACAGGATCCAAATTTAAAAAAAATCAATTTTTTTTGGATTGCTAACATCTGATGATGAACTTTCTTTAAAAGTTTGAGACGTTGTGAATTTACTCCTTCATCCCCTGACAGTGTTTAAGTATATGTGCATAAAACTTTACACAGGAACAGGTGTATCAATAAATATATACAAGATATAAGTTAATAAATGAACTTTATTCAAAGTCATCATTAGACTGCTTTTATCTTATTTATCTTTGCCAAAGTAAGGCTGTAAATTGAACTTTAAAATAATCAAAAGCCAACTAGTTATGGATAACTGAAGTAAGTCCACAGTCAAAGCAAATTCTAATCTCTAACAACTACAGCACAAACTTGGGAGAATGAGAGAAATACAAACAACAAGGAAGATAATAAATGACAAAAATCAGAAAGAGTAAATATGACAGACAAACAAACCAAAAAAACAAAACGACAGAGAATGATATATTAAGATAAAAGTAGTTCATGGAAAAAAAGAAATATACAAAAAAATGGAGCCAAATAAAGGGAAAATAGATGTAAAAGGGATATATACTATAATGGGGAAGAGCTTGCAAATGAATGACACATACACATCTTCAATACTTGATACATCTTGAAGGCCATAAAGAAAAAAAAAAAGAAAAAAAAAAAAAAGAAAAGAAAAAATCATCTCCCTACCCTTGTCAACTGCCACCAACATTTCACATACATCTACCATGTTCAATGACATGCCATATTGCATCACATCTCTTCATATCATTTTATACATGAAACTGCATCACCCCAGTCACTCATCACATCACACTGCAGATACTGAGCACACGTTCCAAGGCCCTCTCGCGCCCCCTTCGTCCCATGACCCCGTGCCGTACCTGAGCTCATGATCTCCACCAGAGAGATGATCTTCTCGCTGTGTTTTCTAGCTGCCAGGAGGCCCTTCAGCAGCAGGATCTTGAAGTAGGCGAACATGTCCGAGTTCTCGCCTCCCATGACCTCTACCAGCTCCTGCGTCAGCTTGAAGGGTGACGACTCGAAGCCCAGGTTGCGAGGCGATGAGGACAGCATAAAGCCAAAGTCGATGTGGATGATGTGGCCTTCGTTGTCGAGGAGGATGTTGCCATTGTGTCTGTCGAAAGGCCATTATGTTAGAAGTTGCTTTTGTCGTAATAAATAAAGGGAATATGTTGGAAGTGGAAATATACTGTAAAAGAAATATATGAACAGTTCCTTGCAAAACTAAATAGATTTGATTAGGCATGCATATTTCTGTTTAAGACATAACCATGAAAGAAGATTCACAAAACCAATAGGAGGTAAACAACACTTTCTATCCATCATTAAAAAAAAAAAAAAAAAAACTTATTTGCAAAAGAATAAGCAGAAACTCATCCATTCAGATTTAGCAGATGCACACATCCCCACATCCTGTCTATTCACTTACCTATCCTTGACTTGGATAATATAACAGATGAGGCAATAGGCAGCACAGGACTCAACAAATTTTCTCTGCGCAGTCAGAAATTCCTCAGAATTCTTATCACCGAACTCCTGGATGAAATAGTCAAGCATAGACATCTTGCTGTTCTTCTTGATCTGGTGCAGGGAACAAGTGTTCACAATGGGTTCGATCATCCCTGAGTCGTCGGACAACACCAAAATCCTAAAGGGGGAGGGAAAGGATTAACTTACATTGTTAAGTGGGAAATATAATTAGCTGAACTAGATTTCTTATCTGTTGTACAAAGAGAGAGAGATAGATAATGAGCATGAAACACAGAAACATACACTTGACACAATCGTTACATTGAATATCCTTTTGGCTAAAATAAGAATCCTAATAAATATAAACTATTATAACAATAAACATCATCACAAGTACTCATTTTCATATTCAAGTCACACTCACTTGTAGGGTCTGAGCCAAAGGGAAAGTTTTTCTTCAGCCCAAATCTTCTGGAACATGCAGAGCAGCTGGTAGGCCAACAGCTCTTGCCGCAAGTCATCTCCACACTTTACAATGACTGCCAACAGCCGCCAAGAAGCAAGATGGCCATATGGTGAGCTCTCACGGATGCGTTCGACCTATGGACAGAGATTAAAATGTTAACACTAGAAGAAAAACTTACAAGTGTAATTAAATAGTTTACTTCTACCATTAACTAGATGTCAAAACTATTCATAGTAATATCCTCATTATAAAAAGTGTCATGTACCATTTAACAGCACCACATAAACCATTTTCATGACCTCATATCTCACACACTCCACAAAGTACCCATACTACAAGTACCTTATCCTCCCATGGTTCCTTGAGGGCAGCCGCAGAAGGATCCTCGGGGTCCCTCTTGAATCCTGTCTTGGGGGCGTTGACTGTCTCTGAGAGTCTTCTGCGGATGTCTGCCGCTCCCCTGGCGGTCAGCTCCCGAGAGTCACACGAGTCGAGGGACATCATCGAGATGGTGTCTCTGTCCCGGGACTTCTTGAGTCTGCAGTACTGCTGGCTGATTTCGTCGTCCTCGTGACTCCAACAGTCAGATTCATCAACGTAGCCTAGAGGAGGAGAAATGGAGCAATTAGGCAACGGCTGTATCAACCCTTACTTGGTAATATGGCTTCAAGACATATATATGTACAAGAACAAAGAAACGGGAAAGAAAGGAAGAGGCCAGCACACGTACCTGAGTTCAGATGCGGTGAACTTAATGAAGATGGTATGGATGAAGTGGAACCTAGGCCACTGGTGGTGACGGTAGCTGTTGTCGTTGGCGTCGTTGTGAGGTCCAACTGCGACGAAGACGTGGATGCGGGGGAATCTACCAGGTTCTCCTCAGACCGCGTGTGACGTAGACTGTGGGTTAGCTTGGCTTGCACAGAAGCGGTGTCTAGATTGTCGACTTCCAGCACTTCCACATAGATGATGTAGGGTGCCTGTAAAAAAAATGATTTTATTATTTTATTGAGAATCCATATATCTTGCCTGTCTGACAAATAGAAATAATCTATCTATTCATCCTTTTATATATAAATGCAAAAATGCCATACATCCCAAACCATGCTCATTTCCATAACTTGGTACTGGGAAGTCTACTCTCTCAAGTATCTTGCCTTTTACAAGTACTTAAAGTCTAATCAATGATTCTTTATCAAGGACAATCATCAATAAAGTTTGTTTTATTGCATTGACATATATTTTCCATTGCAACAAAACAATGCAATGTTTACGGACTTCTACACCACGTCCCTCAAGATTTTCCCTCAGAAGACCTTCATTTTATGGCTAATTATATGAAAGCAGTGTTTTATTTCCTTTATACATCATCCATTTCATTTTATCCTCAGATTCACTTTTGAAGACATAACTTGCTTCTCTAAACTTGGTAATGGCACAGATGACCAGATTTTCAATCCAACCTTCAACTCTTTTGTTTGTTACTGGGCTGAAGTTCCATTAAAATATCTTCAACTCTCCTCAAAGACTGTTGAGATCATATGGATTGCAATTTCCATTTGAAGTCTTTCATGCCTATAGAGGTTCCTCCATTTCCTTTCTGATTTCTTACTATTCAAGTGAAACTGTGGCTGCGTCTGACTTTTCATCATCCTCATTTATGATTTACGCCTCTGACCTTTTCATTGGCGATTTTTGGACATCAGGGAATCAATCAATGTTGAATGTTTTCATTGTGTAAGAGAATCATGGGAGGTGAATTTGCAGAAGAGATACAACATAAGGATACAGTAAGACAAACACAATTATTATTATTATTTTTTTTTTTTGGTTTTGTTCATAAGATATACCCTACACCATAAAATGATATCATCAATCAATAGTCACACAGTCAATAAAGTTTGGCTTCCAAGAACACTGAGAGAGTACACCGGCACTGTTCTTTGCAACACACCATAGTAATGGCATCTACAAGTATAAACATCTACAGAACATAACAATCCAAAGCATGCACTTCTGCTAAAAGCCCAGAGCTGATACCTTGTCTTTGGAGTTTAGGACAACAGCCGCTTGTGGTGGGATGCGTACAATGTGGTGTGGCATTTCTCTGGCACAGAGTGGCAGGTACACACGTGCTGGCAAGTTTAGGTTCAGTACAGATAATTCTGCCAGCAACCGAGACGTCTTGGCTTCCTTGGTGGGCTGTGCTCCCAGACGCTTCCCAATGCTGATCATGGCCCGTACGAATTCGAGCTCGGGAGACAGTCTTGGCGCCTGGAAGGGGGAACATATCATCATAAGGACATGCATTATCATTATCACCAATATCTAAATTCATTATGAAACAGACGATGGACAAGAAATTGAACTTTGCTGAATTTTATCTCACAGAACTTACTCAGATATGATGTACAAGAAACAATGAATTGTGTATTAACGACTATGTCAAAAAAGTTTCTTCTGTAATATTTCTAGTCATCCTTAGAGTAGTGCAGGCAATCGTCCCTCAAACCTACCCCACAACTGCACTCGATGGTTTTTCCTCGTAAAGAATTACAGCGAGCTTCCTCTGAGTCAAAGCAGGTGCAGCCGTTGTCAAAGGCTCGTCCAGAGGTTAGATCTCCAAGGCAGTTTTTTATGCTCCCTGCGCAGAAAAATGACATTAGTTTTGTAAACAGTATATAAATCACTATTTGTATCAGTTATATATAGTATACATACACATGTATACATAATTATATATATATATATAATATACCACGATAGGAATAAGGGAAGATAGAGAAACTTCGGTTGGGAAACATGGAATAGGCACCAGAAATGAGAGAGGGCAAAGGCTAATAGAATTTGCTGAAGCTCGATCCCTTAAAATCATGAATACATTCCTCGAAAAGAGACCCGGGAGGAAATGGACATGGATATATATATATATATATATATATATATATATATATATATATATATATATATATATATATATATACATATACATATACATATACATATACATATACATATACATATACATATACATATATATACATATACATATACATATATATACATATACATATACATATACATATACATATATATATATATACATATACATATACATATATATATATATACATATACATATACATATATATATATATACATATACATATATAAATATATATATATATATATATATATATATATATATATATATATATATATATATATATATATATATATATACATATAAATATACATACATATATATATATATATATATATATATATATATACATATACATACATATATATGTATATATATATATATATATATATATATATATATATATATATATATATATATATATATATATATATATATATATATATATATATATATATACATATATAAATATACATATATATATATATATATATACATACATATATATATATATATATATACATATATATATATATATACATATATATACATATACATATACATATATATACATATACATATATATACATATACATATACATATATATACATATACATATATATATATATATATATATATACATATATATATATATATATATATATATATATATATATATATATATATATATATATATATATATATATACATATATACATATATACATATATACATATATACATATATACATATATACATATATACATATATACATACATACATACATACATACATACATACATACATACATATACATATACATATACATACATATACATATACATATTTATATATAACATATACATATTTATATATAACATATACATATATATAACATATACATATATATAACATATACATATATATAACATATACATATATATAACATATACATATATATATACACTATATACACATATATATGTATGTATGTGCATATATATATACACATATAAATCATGATCTTGCTCTACCAACCTGAAGACGGAGTGCGCTTGTGACCCCGAGTGGCACTGGCGTGAGTCTGTAGCGCCACCGTGGCATCAGAGCGTGATCGCTGGTGAGACTTTCTCGAGGGCGTTGGTAGTGTGGTTCTGGTGGTGAAGGGAGGAGGCAACTCAGTCACAGGAGAACCTGGATTCGATCCTGGGCTTGGGTGCTCCTTGATCCTGGTGCAGAGGGTTGGTCGGAGCTGGCTGCCCTTCGGATCAATGCCTAGGTCAACAAACCCCTCTTGTTTCGGCCTGTTCGGGAATTCAGAGCAATCATAAGCAACTTGAAGACTTTTTGACAATATATACATACATGTGGAAATTTCAAGTAATATGAAGAGATACAGAACTAAGAATACAATAAACAAGTATTGTAAAAGGACTTGTCTGTTGTGATATTAATCTCTTTAAAAATTGATCAAACCTTGTAAAGGAAAACATGAAACATGAACTTAAATCATGATCACAGTGCGTTTTTAAACATATCTCCTTAAACTTAAATTCAGTATGAAACAGATTAAGGCAATACCATCGGTCTCTCCCCCACACACTCACCTCAGCTCATCAGAGAGAATGAGATTTTTAAACTTGGTGCCATGAGACTTCTTCCTCTGGTGGGCAGTGTCTGTGGAGAAGGCCTCCAGGAGCCAGGCACACTGGAGGGCAAAAGTGGTATCGTGGCGGCACAGATGCACCAGGAACGGATGGAGCACCTCGGCTATTTCGTAGGTCTGCACGTACATGTTTACCAACTGGGGAAGGAAGAAGTAGGACTCGCTCGCTGGCATACTAAAAAGACGGTTTCCTATGTACTGCTGCACCCCAGGTTCCTTGCATTTGTACAGATAAGACACTGCCATGGACATGTCAAAGAGTTTACTCTCGAATAATCTTAAAAGTAATGATTGCTTTTCATCCAATTTAGTCTTTACTAATGCACTGGCACCACTACTGCTGCTACAGCTTAGGCCTTCATCACTTGGTTCTCTTCCTTTTCTGTTCACGTCACTTCTGCACTCCTTTTTGGATTCATTTTCTTTATTGGAATCATTATTATCAGCAGAACAAGTATGCAATTCACTAGAAGCTTGTGTTTCCTCCACGAGGCTCTCCACCGGGGATTCCAGTGGCTCGTCTCCTTGGTCGGTTTCTTGCGGAGAATCCATGTTCTCGATCACAGTAATGTCACTTGGAGAAATGTCCCCCGTGTCCTCAACAAGTGTCTGGTCCCCCAAGTCTCCCCCATCACTCACTGTATCACCCTCTGGGTCATCCATGTTCATTTCACCATCTAGCGTTTCAGAGTATATACTTTTCACTTCACAGTCTGAGTTAAAAAATGTGGCATCTAGGCAGTCAGCACTGTGAGCTCTCTCAGTGCTGGGCTCCCTGGTCTCCCCTTCGGAGCTGCAGATGCCAGAATCGTCTGACCCCAGGCTGGTCTGGTCGTAGGGGTCCTTCCCTCTCTTCACCACCACGGGCTGGCACACTGCAGAGGCCACCAGAGCTCGGGTGCGGCACGGGTCTGTCCGCAGCTTGAAGCTCGGGGCATCAGAGAAAGTGAAGGAAAGACTAGGCTTAAGTGGTGGGTTTGAGGGAGGAGGGTGTTGTGGGGTCTCTCCTCCTTCAACCTCTGGGATACGCTGCAACACTGAGTCTAAACTGCGATTCCGCTGGTGGGAACCACTGTATGTAGATGGTGGGAGGGGTGGTAGCACAATACCCATAGACCTGGAAGAATTGATTAATTGCATTAATGATTTACTTTACATTGTAGCCATGTAAGTAATAAAAAAAAAAATTATTCAAACAGTTAAAACCCAACTGAAAGTACAAAGCATTTGAATGAAACACTAATCAATCTGTAAATAGTCAGATCCAGGTTCAGTAATTCAGAGAGACCATAGATCAGTCCTACAGGGAAGTAAAAGAAAACGGGCAGAAGAGTACCTGAAATCCAGTGACAAGTTGCGCTGGTGAGTGGCCCTATGTTTCCTGGGAGCATGTGGGGGAGGATGTCTTCTCGCAGCCGACAAGCCAGAGCTTCCGTGCACAGTGGCAAATTCTTCAGAAGGAAGCACCCCAGACACCGCTCCGGGCAGCTGTATGGAGGTTGGCGGAGTGGGTCTCCTGCCCTGGGTGGGAGGACTGGTGATGGTGGTGAGGGCCTCCATCGTGCTCGCTGTACTCCTCCCCTTCTCCAACACCGAGCCTGCCGCCACTGAGGCACCTAGGCTCTAGCGCCAACATCACGCAACATTACACACACTGCAAGAGGAAAAGGCACAGTTAATAAGGCTGCTTCAAGGAATTCTCCTCTGAGCATTTTAAGGTGACTCAGAGCAAAAAAAAAATACATCAAACAAAACAAGAATCTGGAGATCTGAAGACACAAAACTGTAAAAGAGAAAGATGCCCCAAGATAGAAGTAACCACTACCCACATGAGACAACTTTGTCATCTAGAACTGGCATATTCAAGGTGGATTGGTATCATGCTCCCAAGGTGTTCAAATGAAAGCTTTTTACTTTGACAAGAAATATAAACATTGGGAAATAAAATTACCATAACTGAACTGTTAACACATCATCATCAAAAGATAAACAAGCAAAATATCAATAAAAGGCAAGAGTAACCTATTCACATAATCCATTACTATGACCAGCCAATGGAACTGAAAATACCATCTAAAAACACCCTAAATCATGCAGTTTCTTTAAATCACAGCATGTTGTAGCTAAAACTTTATACTGAGTGTGAATGCTAATGACCAAAATTAGCTCTAACATGACATTACTTGGAAAGGAAGAAAAAGACTCGGCAGCATGAAAGTAACTACTTACTCATGTTGACAGTTCTGAGTTCTTGTCCCGAATAAAGTTTATAAAACATCCACAGGACACACGACAGACATAAGGTTCAATTCCCACAAACACTTATTTCAAAAAAAAAAAAAAAAAAAAATACATATAAAGTTGATCTCAATCACTGGGTTACAGATGCGTTTTCAATCAATCACAGGGATAATAAGGCGACGAAATAAAGGGTTCTCTAAACGCCCCTTTTCAGACACGCGCCCAACTCCACTACTCTCTGACAGGAGCACCGAGCACCGAGCACCGAGCACTGAGCGACGAGCGGCGAGGTATGGCATGCGAGGGGCGAGAACGGAGACTGGGGAAGCGGGCAACCAGCACGAAGGCGACTGGTGGAAGTGGTCACCCAGCGCCCCCACCACCGCAACTATCCTTGTCACCCACACACGCTCTTCTACCTTGCTCCTCCTCCTCCTCTACCCCCGCCGCCGCTGCTCCACGGCGTCATGCAATTTACCTATTAGTGTGAATGGCTTCCTTAGAGCGCTTCTTCCGCGGATTGGCTGCCTAATTTAAATCGCTAGCGTCAAGATTCTACTTCGGGCGGCACGGCACCTTGGTCTCCATTCAAACCTGAGTAACACTTTTCGAAGAAGAAGCAGCAGAAGCAACTACCCGCAATGTCAAACCCTTTCGTGATGTCATCGGTGACGACACCACTTTCACCGGCCAATCGCGAGAATTTGTAGGTGCGTCACAAAAATCCGTGACATCATCGCTGCGAAGGCGAGCCAATAGCAGTAGGGCTTCGCCGACGTCACAAATCCTGCCAGCCAATGAGAAGCACGTTGCACGATGACATCATGGCTAGAACAACGCCGTCAGCGGATGTTCGCTTACGCTGACTAGTGACACGGGTTGTAATCACGAAAACAAGTTGTGAGTCATATAATCTCCCTACAGGATCATTTGACATTACTAATGTCTTGAAAACGACCCCAAAACCCGATGGAAAGTTCATACGACTTCCTCTAATAACCGCGTGCACTTGGCTTGAGTCAGAGCTATCTTATAATCAGTAACAATAAAATTAAAAGGTAGCGGTGAAACACCAGCAGGATCGTGACTGTAAACAGCCAATGCTAAAGCTTCACTGCACGCGGGGTGCTTGCAACAGAAAAACATTTCCTCATTCACACCCATCGCTCATGCACCGAGTGTTGTGATCCAGGGTGCTAGTGTAGTTAAGTACAAGCAATCTTTAGGAGATAAACTCGAGCAAAACCAAACAGTTACGAGCGAACGCGGCGGAAAGATGCAACGCGTTCCGACCACCCTACACTTAACACGCGTTCATTAACCGTCTCACGCACGCACGCACGCACGTATGGATAACGAGCTACGAGCCCCTTCCCCTGCATCTGACCCTGCCGATAGCGTAGTTATCGGGGAGACTTTCTTCTCGTTCGGGAGGAGGAGTTTCCGAGGAGGTATCCTAGCCGGACGGGGATCATCGCGAAATGACTTGATTGGGAAAGAAATTCCAAGTCTCAAGAGAAGCTGTCACATAGGGATTCTAGTCTAGAAAGAAAAACACTAATCTAGGAATTCTACATCAGGAAACCAATCGTCGGGGAGAGAGAAAATCTATTCAAGTCATCGGGATCAAATGATAGTCTAGGAGACGCGGGGACGAGCGCGCGCGGGGGCAGACGGACAGCCAGTCAGACAGTCAGACGTTTCATTTCCGGGAAAAGGTCCCTCTGGCGTAATTATATCAAGCGAGTGCACTTGTCCCTAAGACGAAGACGAAGCGGCCACGCGCGTGTGTACAACTGCGTGAAACATCTTTTTCGCATTTCGCCTGGGACGGACGGACGGACGACCCTGTTTTAAAACCAGTTTACAACTCCGTGTGCCTGCCTGCGCATGTGGCCTTAATCCTCCGCGGGACTGTATGTAGCCTGCGTGTCCGTTTGGGAGTGCGCTTGCGTGACAGAACGGGTGTGTGAGTGTGTGTGTGTGTGTTTGTATGTGCGTGTGTACTTGTGCATG
The DNA here is from genome assembly GCA_017312705.2 of Penaeus japonicus. NCBI lineage: Eukaryota > Metazoa > Arthropoda > Malacostraca > Decapoda > Penaeidae > Penaeus > Penaeus japonicus. The sequence continues at coordinate 825,773 of BOPN01000038.1, forward strand.
TTTATGCGGGTGTACACATTCCATTATGTGCGCGGTCGTGGGTGGACTCGCCCTGTTCCCACAACAATGTTCTTGCAGGATCAGCCCTTATTTTTATCACTGGATGTTGCTGTTGCACGGCCATTGTTGTCCGGTGTGCCTTGGAGAGGAGGAGGAGGAGGAGGAGGAGGAGGAGGAGAGGGAGAGATACGGGGGAGAGGGAATAGGAATAGGAGAGAGAGAGAGGTAGAGGGAGAGAGAGAGAGGCAAAGGCAAAGGCAGAGGCAGAGGGAGAGACAGACAAAGAGAGAAATTTTGACCTTTTTAAAAAGGTGATAAGCGGTCTCAGCGAAATTCCAAGTCCAACAGCCCGACAAACACAAATAGACAGACAGACCACATCAGCACAGCCAGCGTTGTGTGTCAAAAAGCGAGTGAGCAAGTGAGCGCGCGCGCGCGTTTCCTCAAGTGAGTAATAAGGCGGGTGAGTGCGTACAACTCACCCAGAGATTCACCCATGCCAACCCGCCCCCGCCCCCGCCTAAAAGCACCGCAGAGTCAGGACGGTCCACGGGGCACCGCTCGGAAAATCCACACGAATTTCAGTCCGATTTTGGCCCTTCTTGTACTACGCTCGTTCATTAATTAATAAGTTTCCTTCGCATATCGTCTCTTTACTAATTTGTTTGGGATTGGCACGTCAACCCCGAGACACGTATCCCTTGCGGTTATGCCTATACCGCCTACCCCTTTTGGTATTTTTATTACGAGTATTTCTGCCTTGTATCTAAACGTACGCATTGACTGATACTCCTCCTTAATTAACCAATTAACAAATTTATCGGATCTGGTAAAACTAACGCGATGCTAAATATCTTCACAAAAATTAGTTTTGGATCAATCTAAACATTAGACTC
>BOPN01000038.1:836668-841668 GCA_017312705.2 Penaeus japonicus
CCCTTCCCTCTCTCCCCTCCCCTCCCCTCCCATGGCTGTCGGGTCGTCGGCAAGTGCGTCCCGCCGAGGGCACACGCGTCTGGCGGCCTCATCATCTATCCCACTGGACACAGTTAAGGGTCCCCCCCAGAAGGGCGCCGCAGTACCGGAACTCACTCACGCCCAGGAGGAACTCACGCCCAGAGTCGAGTCGAGTCGAGGGCGGGATTACAGTGAAATCGAGACTGTGTAATCAGTTCAAGAACGGAGGATTATTGCGGCATCGAGACTGTAATTCATTTAAGAAATCACGGTCACAGTGAAGGCCGTGAAGACTGTGATTTATTCAGCGACTCGGGATTACAGTGAAATCGAGACTGTAATCAATCTATCTAAGAACTCGCGATTAGAGTGAACTGTAATGAACAATGACTCTAATTAACAAAATCAAGATTATCGTGAAAATAAATTCACGCTTTCGATCACCACAAGCCTACGGTGAACTCGAGCTTGCAATGAACTCGAGCCTGCAATAAAACAATGTCTACAACGATGCACGCGCGTCGCCTGTGCAATCGTAACGAGCATTTCATTCTTTGTATATTTCCAGTGCCTTCCGACTTTCTCTCTCTTTCTCTCTACCTTCATATTTTCACGCACGCTCGCACTCGCACACACACTCACATTCACACACAACATAACAAAACACCACAAACACAGCGCAACACAATAAACTACACAACATAAACATAAACATAACACTATATTATATAACAGAACATCACACAACATAACATCATATAACACAATATAACACAACACACACAACGCAATACACACGACGCAGAAAACAACACACAGCATATTCATAATGGATTACATAAAACGGGAGGGAGGGGGGGGGGGGCGAAAGGTGAGGCGGTACGTAAATGTGGGTGGGTGGATGGATGGATGGAAGAGAGATTTTGAGAGAGAGAGAGAGATTTTGAGAGAGAGAGAGATTTTGAGAGAGAGAGAGAGAGAGAGAGAGAGAGAGAGAGAGAGAGAGATTTTGAGAGAGAGAGAGAGATTTTGAGAGAGAGAGAGATTTTGAGAGAGAGAGAGAGATTTTGAGAGAGAGAGAGAGAGATTTTGAGAGAGAGAGAAGAGAGAGAGAGAGAGAGAGAGAGAGAGAGAGAGAGAGAGAGAGAGAGAGAGAGAGAGAGAGAGGGAGGCAGGGAAAAGAGGAAAAGAGGAAAGGAAGAGGGAAAGAGGTAAGAGGAAGAGGGAGGGAGGGAGGGAGGGAGGGGGAGGGAAGAGGAAAGAGGGGAAAGAGGGAAAGAGGGAAAAGAGGGGGAAAGGGAAGGAGGGAAGGAGGGAGGAAGAGGGAAGGAGGGAGGAAGAGGGAAGGAGGGAGGGAGGGAGGGAGGGAGGGAGGGAAAGAGGGAAGGAGGGAGGGAAGGGAGGGAGGGAGGGAGGGAGGGAAGGAGGGAGGGACGGAGAGAGAGAGCGAACGACCACAGCCCTGGAATGTGCAGCGGCACCACAGTTCACGCTCGCATCTGAAAGTCAGTTATCAAACCGTGCATTACCCGACCCCCCTTCCCCCTCCCCCTTCCCCACTCTCCAACACACCCACGCATGCAGGCCATCATGCACACAGGTAGAAATGAGCGACGACAAAGGAAGGCACAAAGGCACAAACACACATACACACACACAAATACTCACTCATTTTCTCTCTCTCTCTCTCTCTCTCTCTCTCTCACTCGTACTCGTACTCGTACTCGTACTCGTACTCGTACTCGTACTCGTACTCGTACTCGTACTCGTACTCGTACTCGTACTCGTACTCGTACTCGTACTCGTACTCGTACTCGTACTCGTACTCGTACTCGTACTCGTACTCGTACTCGTACTCGTACTCATACTCATACTCATACTCATACTCATACTCATACTCACACTCACACTCACACTCACACTCACACTCACACTCACACTCATACTCATACTCATACTCATACTCATACTCATACTCATACTCATACTCATACTCACACTCACACTCATACTCATACTCATACTCATACTCATACTCATACTCACCCTCACCCTCACCCTCACCCTCACACACACTCACACACACTCACACACACTCACACACACTCTCTCACAGAGAGAAAGAGAAAGAGAAAGAGAAAGAGAGAGAGAGGAATCCCCCCCCCCCCCCCCCCCAGCCCGGCCGAGCGTCTGGACGTGAACTCATTCGGCAAGTCGGCCTGTGCGAACTCAGGGACAGGTCGGCGCGAACAGGTGGCCGGACCTGTAGCATTCATCCCCCCCCCCCCCCTCCCTCCTCCCACACCCTGTCCCTCCCTCTCTCCCTCCCCCTGCTCCTCACCCCGCTCCTTCCCTCCCTTGATTTGCGATTCATCTCCCTTGCCTTGCTTGGCTCCTCCCTCACTTAATAATCCCCTCTATTTCCTTCTTTCGTTTCATCTTATTTTATCTTTATCATATCTTCTCTTCCCTTCTCCCTTCTCTCTTTTCTTCCCTTTCCATTTCTTTCCCCCCCCCCCCCCTCCCTCGTACCTCTCACCCTTCCCTTCCTTTACTTTACTTCTCTCCCCCCCTCCCTTCCCCTACCCTCCCCTTCCCTTCCTCCCTCACCCCTTGACCTCCCAGCAAGCAACCACCTGCCTGACGAGTTGCTCCGGCCACCTGCCCAATGGAGAGAGAGAGAGAGAGAGAGAGAGAGAGAGAGAGAGAGAGAGAGAGAGAGAGAGAGAGAGAGAGAGAGAGAGAGAGAGAGAGAGAGAGAGAGAGAGAGAGAGAGAGAGAGAGAGAGAGAGAGAGAGGGAGAGAGGGAGAGGGAGAGAGAGAGAGAGAGAGAGAGAGAGAGAGAGAGAGAGAGAGAGAGAGAGAGAGAAGCAGGGGTAGAGAGAGAGAGTGGCAGGGGTAGAGAGAGAGGCAGAGGTAGAGAGAGAGAGAGAGAGAGAGAGAGAGAGAGAGAGAGAGAGAGAGAGGGAGAGAGGGAGAGAGAGAGAGAGAGAGAGGGGTAAAAGGAGAGAGGAGAGAGAAGAGAGAAAGGAGAGAGGAGAGAGGAGAGAGGAAAGAGGAGAGAGGGAAGAGGAAAGATGAAAGGAGAGAGAGGAAAAAGAAGACAGGAGTGGAGAGAAAGAAAAAGAAAGAGCAAGAGAGAGAAAGAGACAGAGAGACAGAGAGACAGAGAGACAGACAGACAAACAGACAAAGAGGAGAGAGGGGAAAGGGACCGTCCGCCCACGGAACTCGAGAATCAGAAACGGGCGTGCGGGGCGAGGGCGCACGTGCGTCTCAGAACCGCGTTATCGCCGTCGTCCAAGGGAGGCCACGACCGGCCACGTCAACGCGAGACTCGCCGCTACAATTAAGCCACAATCGCCCGCTGTCAAGAGCCACAGCTGCAGTCTCTGTCCCTCCCCCTGGCCCTGACCTCGCCCCCCCTCTCCCTTCTTCGTGGCACTCCTTTTTTTCTCTTGTCCTTCTCCTTCCCCTTCTCCTTCTTCTCACCGCTCCCTCCTCCCTCTTTTCTCTTGTCCTTCTCCCCTTCCCCATCATCATCATCATCACCATCACCATCACCACCACCATCATCATCATCCTCCTCCAGGCCCTCTCACTCCCGTCGGGCCTCTCTCTCTCCCCGACACAACCTCGCCTTCACTGCAACTGTCAATGTTGCATTCAACACGACCGCCCTCGATCATTACAACCACATCAACAAGTTATCACTCATCACACCACAATCACCACACGGCACGCCCACTTCTGATTCACAACCACCACTGTATTAAAAAAGAAAAAAGAAAAAAGAAAAATCACAATCACCCTGTAAAATCACCACACGCACCACGCGCAACCTTTGCAGTCACCGTCACCACCACCACCACCATTGCTCACCACCACCACCACCACCACCCCCGCCTCCGTCGCATTCCCTGCATAACCGCAGCCTTGCAATCATCTTGAACAGCGATCAACCCAACGAAATCACTTCCGTCGCCTCTCCCTCGGCACGAAAAAAAAACATTCCCACATGTGCCATTGTTATGAATCTCAAACAAACACAATATCTATTAACATAAAGAACAAAAACAGAGACAGAGACAGACTAAAAGATAAAAACAATCAACTAAAAGAAAAAGCAAAATGATGATAAATACGACACCATGATGTCACACCCCTTCCCGAAATACAACAACAGCTGTATCCGTAGGTGGTAAATCTGAACACATACACTCCCCCCCCCCCCAACACCCCCAACAACCCCCACCCAACCCACCCAACCCCACCCCAATGGTTAAACACTACAGGCTTCACTACACGCACTTACTGTTGGTGTTCATAACTGCGTTTCATTCAGCTATCTAGCCTCTTTTCGCTCGCTCACCTGTAAAGAAAGAATTACCTTGATAAGATTCTCAGTGATATGATACACAAGGTAAATGTTGCCAAACCTCGCTTCATTTGAACCATAAAAACCTGTAAAAAATACAAATAAATAAATAAAAAATAAAACATGTTAAAAAAAAGTGTCAGGAAAAAAAAACAGCTGATATCGTAAGCCAGAAACACCAGCGTGGGGATAACACGGGATAACACGGGATAACACGTTCACAGGACAAAACAGCACAGGGAAAACAGGCCTTAATTAATTATAACAAGTGTTGGTGATCATAACACTCGATTAAAACGCAACCAAAACTAAATAACAAACACCGATGATAACGAAAACAAAGGAAAACATCGGTACCAGTTCAAGGGGACATAAATATCAGTTCAAGGGAACACATTAACACCAGATCAAGGGAACCAAATACCAGTTCAAGGGGAAAACAGCAGCGCCAGTTCAGACCACACATTGAACACTGAACACTGGCCACAACGTACAGTATGCGAACGCAGGAAATGGCACAGACGCAAAACACAAAAACGTATCGGCCACAGCAAATACAAACTGCCGAATGTCTGTCTTTACGTTCCATAAGGGGAAACTG
>BOPN01000038.1:846668-849168 GCA_017312705.2 Penaeus japonicus
AAGAAAGAAGACAAAATCAAGAGAAAGAGAGAGTAAGAGACGCCAAAATCAAACTCATCGATTACATAAAAGAGACTTTATATAAAACGCCTTCCCTCGTGGGTACACTTCGCCCAGTCAGTCCGCTCGGCTTCTTGGCACGCGCCAGCCCCTGGGAACAAGCCCTACAACTAGATCTTTCGGGATTCCTCCTTCGCATCCCGGCCGTTTCCGCGAACCAACAAGCCAACTAGCCAACCAACCAGCCAGCCAAACAAACAACCAAACAACCATCAAACAACCCACCGGCCAAGCCAACCAACCAACCAGCTCTTCCCTTTTACATCTTCCTCGCATTGTTACCACGGTTCTTTTTTCGGTCGCCGGCCGGGCAAGGGGGCACCGCTTACGTAAAGGTTGTATGACCATCACATCAGCACAGCACTACTTTCTGGGAAGAGGGGGGGAGGGGAGGGGAGGGGAGGGGAGGGGAGGGGAGGGGAGGGAAGGGGAGGGGAGGGGAGGGGAGGGGAGGGGAGGGGAGGGAAGGGAAGGGAAGGGAAGGGGAGGGGAGGGGGAGGGGAGGAGAGGGGAGGAGGAGGGAAGGGAGGAAAGGAAACGAAAGGAAACGAAATGAAATGAAAGGAAAGGAAGGGAGGAGAGGGAGAGGCGTTAGCGTATGGGAAAGGAAAAGCTGAAGGAAATGAAAAAAGAAAGAAAGAAAGAGAACATGAAAGAATCTTCCAGATCGAAACCGACACGACAAATGCCCGAACCAGCGCCAAACACGTCCCAAACACGAGCTAAACACGAGCTATACACGCCCCTTTCCCTACGAGAACGTATTGCGTCCCGTGGTCATCCTGTCGAGTTAATTCTCTCCCGGACAATTTAATCTTTGTTTTTGTTATCGCTGTAGAAGAAGAAGAAGAAGAAGAAGAAAAAGGAGGAGAGGAGGAGGAGGAGGAGGAAGAGGAGGAGGAGGAGGAGGAGAGGGAGGGGGAGGAGGAGGAGGAGGAGGAGGAGGAGGAGGAGGAGAAAGAGAGGGAAAGGGAGAGGGAGAGGGAGAAGGAGAAGGAAGAGATGGAGGAGGAGGAGGAGGAGAAATAGGAGAAGGAACAAACGAAATATAAGAAACAGAAGAAGAGGAAAAAAAACAATAAGAAAAAAAAACAAGAAAAACAGAAAAACAAAGAAAAGAAGAAAAAAAAGAAGAGAGAATCCCTCGAGCTAGTTAGTGTGCAACTTTCCCTGCTGTTTCTCTGTTTACATTCTCTCGACTCCGCTGCGCCAGTTGGCACTCTCTCTCCCTCCACCTCTCCCTCCACCTCTCCCCTCCACCTCTCCCTCCACCACCGTCCCGTCTACTTCACACCCACGTCTACTCTCCTCTCCCTTCCCCTTATCTACTCGAACTGTCTACTTTGGTCGCTTTGTTTTTTCTCTCTCATTTGTCTATCCACTTTCGTTTTTTCCACTCCCCCCCCCCCACTCGTCCACTTCAATGTCTAATCTCTCTCGTTCCACTTTTACGATTTGTCTACCTCGCAATCTCCCTCGTTTGTTAATTTGTTTACTCCATGTTCCTGACGTCTACTCTTTATTTCTTAAAAAGAAAAAAAAAGAAAAAAAATCCTTCACAAATCCTTCACTGTCAACTTGGAAGTCTAGATTATCTACTTTAAATGTCTACTTTAAATGTCCTCTTGTCGCACCAAGGTCTACTCTTATCTACTTTGAATGTCTGCCCCACATAACCTACTCCTCGCCCCCCCCCCCCAACCGGTGTTTGGTGTCTACTCTCCCTTTTTCCTCGTATACCTCACTCTCTCTCCCCTTGTCTACCTCACTCTCTCTCACCTTGTCTACCTCACTCTCTCTCTACTTATCTACCTCACTCTCAGTTGACTTGTCTACCTCATTCTGTCTCCCCTTGTCTACCTCACTCTCTCTCTCTCACCTTGTCTACCTCACTCTCTCTCCTCCTTGTCTACCTCACTCTCTACCTCACTCTCAGTTGACTTGTCTACCTCACTCTCTCTCTCCCCTTGTCTACCTCACTCTCTATCTACTCCCGGTTTCCCCTCAGCTTCATCACTCCCGCGTTTAGTTTCGCTCTGACTCTCCTACCTGTCTACCTCGTATTGATAATTTCCGCTCCTAGTTTGAAGAACTCTGTTCAGGTGTGGCATAGTAGAGGAGAAGGGGGGGGAGGGAGGGAGGGAGGGAGGGAGGGAGGGAGGGAGGGAGGGAGGGAGGAGGGAGGGAGAGAGAGAGAGAGAGAGAGAGAGAGAGAGAGAGAGAGAGAGAGAGAGAGAGAGAGAGAGAGAGAGAGAGAGAGAGAGAGAGAGAGAGAGAGAGAGAGAGAGAGAGAGAGAGACAGACCGAGGAAAGGGAAAGGGAACAGTCACAATAGGAACGATCGAGACTAACACACGAAGAACACATGAAAACAGGTGTCGGTCACCCCACCCCCACCCCTTAAATCCTTCCCTTTCCTTTATATCCTTTCTTTCCCTCC
>BOPN01000038.1:859168-864168 GCA_017312705.2 Penaeus japonicus
GGGTGGAGTGGGTGGGTGTATGGCGGGCGGACGGGCGGACGGGCGAACGGGCGGACGGGCGTGACTGCGTGCCGGTACAATAAAGCACATGTGAACATTCCTAGCTTTCACTGGACCATCGCGCGATTATCATAGTTAGGGACGTTCCTCATAACCCTCATCTATGTCACTCCCTCCCTCCCTCTCTTTTACTCCCTCTCCCCCTTTCCCTCTCTCCTCTTGTACCTCTCTCTCTCTCTACTATTCTTTCTTTCTCTCTTCTCTTCTCTTCTCTTCTCTTCTCTTCTCTTCTCTTCTCTTCTCTTCTCTTCTCTTCTCTTCTCTTCTCTTCTCTTCTCTTCTCTTCTCTTCTCTTCTCTTCTCTTTCTCTACCCCCTCTCCTCCCCCCCCCTCTCCTCCCCCCCTCCTTCTCCTCTCCCTCCCTCTATCTCTCCCTCCCTCGCCCCTTCCCCTCTCCAACCCACATGTTTGGGTGCTGTCATCCTCAAGTGAACCTATCTATCGGTGAGGCCTTGGGGTCAAGGGGTGCTATCCTGTATCACCTTCCCTCACCCCCCCCTACCCCACCTTCCCCCCCCTTACCCTTCGCCCGTCTTAGCTCCCCTCCCCCCCTAAATTCCAACCCCCCTTTTCCCCGACGCTAATCCAACTACCCCTTCTACCTCTACCTCTACCTCTACCTCCTCCTACTTCTACTTCTTCCTCTCTCTCCTCCTCCTTCCCCAATGTCATTCAAACCCTCCCCATTCCCTTATCGCCGACCTCATGCAAGCAAGCAAGCAAGCAAGCAAGCAAGCAAGCAATCACGCACTCACACACGCACCTCACCTCCCCCTCTCTCCTCCTCCCTCTCTCCCTCCCCCTGCTAAACGTGACAGCTCGAGAGTTCACGGCATCAATAGGATAAAATATGTGTCAAATACCCCTTTCACGAGCAGGCCCTTTGGTCGGTCGGACCGTCCGCTGCGGGTTGGTTGGTCGGTCAGTCGGTCGGTGTGTCGGCATGTATGCCAAGGCTGAACCTCTTATCCCGCGCCCCCTAAAACATCAGACGGGGCGATATGCTGATACCTCTCCGCTCACGGACGCCTCTTCGCTGGGGTCGCCGCCGCCGCAGCCGCCGCAGCCGCCGCTGCCGCACCTTGCTAATCGAGACGTACTTTGGAGGGCGGTACTGCCAGGCAGACACGTATACGTGGGTGCACAGACGCGGGCGTGTGTACGGGAGAAGGGAGCACGGATATAGACGCGCGCGAACGGACTCATATACACACACATATACACACACATACACACATACACACATACACACATACACACACACACATACACACATACACACACACACATACACAGAGAGAGAGAGAGAGAGAGAGAGAGAGAGAGAGAGAGAGAGAGAGAGAGAGAAATGCATATAGAAATGTATAAACCCATACACAATATAACAAACAAACAAACAAAAAAAACAAGTACACAAATACACGTGCAAAATCCGACCAAGAAAATAATAATACAAAAAGTGGGCCAGCTAAAAAGGTCCTCAAGAAACACGCACACGCACACACAAGCCCCTCATTGTCCAATCACAAGCCAAGAGGCCAGAAACAAATAAAAATGACCTTCCCTCTCCCCCCACCCCCGTCTTCTCTCCTTCTACCTCTCCTTCTCCCTTTATTTTTTTCTCTTTCTCTCTTACTTACACTCTCTCTTTCTCTTTCTCTTTCTCTTTCTCTCTCTCTCTCTCTCTCTCTCTCTCTCTCTCTCTCTCTCTCTCTCTCTCTCTCTCCCTCCCTCTCCTCCTCCATCTCGTCTCTTTCTCCCTCCCTCTCCTCCTCCATCTCGTCTCTTTCTCCCTCCCTCTCCTCCTCTATCTCGTCTCCCTCTCTCCCTCCCCTCCTTTTCTTGCTTCTTTCTCTGACCATCTCTTCCTCCCTTCCCCTTCTTTTCTTACTTCTCCTTTCTCTAACCCCCTCTCTCTCTCTTCCTCCCGCTTGCCACCATCTGCCCCTCTCATCGCTCCCATTGCCCCCTCTAGTCCCTCCCTCTCTCCCTCCCTCCCCCCCTCTCTCTCTCCCTCTCTCTCCCTCTCTCCCCCTCTCTCCCTCTCTCTCTCTTTCCTCCTCACAAGAGAAAGGCTGGGAAAAGACAAGCCTCGGCGTCTAACCACAAACCACGAGAAAGCTCAAGCAACATTCTATCTAACGACAACATTTACCCGTAGAATTTCCGGCGCGGGGATGGGGGGAGGGGATAGGAAGGAGGATGGGAGGGAGGGGGATGGGGAAGGAGGGCAGCAAAAAAATGGAGGAGGGCGAAAGGAGGGAGGGAGGAAGGAAGAAGAAAAGGAGGAGGCGAAAGGGAGGGAGGGAGGAGGAGAACGGGAGGAATGCAGAAGGAGATAATGGGGAATGTAGGGAGGGAGGGACGAGGAGGAGGGAGGGAGTTAGAGAAAGGGAGGAGACGGAAAAAGCATGAATGAAGAGAGAGAAAGAGAGGGTGAAGGAAGGAAGGAAGGGAAGAAAGGAAAGAAGTAAGTTAGGAGTGAGGTGGTAGATGAGAGGAGGAGGGAGAGAGGGAGAGAGGGAGAGAGGGAGGGAGGGAGGGGAGGGGAGGGAGGGAGGGAGAGGGAGGGAGGGAGGAGGAGGAGGGAGGGAGGGAGGGAGGGAGGGAGGGAGAGGGGAGGGGGAGGGGAGGGAGACAGAAAAACTAGTCACCACTCAAACGGTTCTACGTGTTTTCAAGGTCTCGCCAGAAGTTCCCTCCCCAGGTGTCAATGAGTGGGCCTGTGAGTGAGTGAGCGAGGGCGGGAGTATAGGAGGAGTGAAGATGGGGGGAGGAGAGGATAGAGAGCTTTAGGGTCTAGAGGGGAGGGGGGAGGGGGGTTAAGAGAGTGGATGGAAGGGAAAAGGAAGAAAGAAGAGGGAGGGAGGGAGGGAGGGAGGGAAGGAGGGGAAGGAGAGACAAGTAGGAAAGAGGGTATTGGGTACGGAAAGGGAGGGGGGGGAGGGGGGGAGAGGGAGAGGGAGAGGGAGAGGGAGGGAGGGAGAGAGAGAGAGAGAGAGAGAGAGAGAGAGAGAGAGAGAGAGAGTGAGAGAGTGAGAGAGTGAGAGAGTGAGAGAGTGAGAGAGAGAGAGAGAGAGAGAGAGAGAGAGAGAGAGAGAGAGAGAGAGAGAGAGAGAGAGAGAGAGAGAGAGAGAGAGAGAATGAAGGGGGGGGGGCACACGAGAGACTGAGGAAAGGAGAAAACGAAGAAGAAAGCGAATGAGGACAGGAGAGAATGCACAAAGTACAGAATGAAGAAGGAAATGAATGAATAAGGAACATAATGAGAGAAGGAGAAAATGAAGAAGAGAAAGTAAAAAGAACAAGGGAAAGGAGAGACTGGCCAAAGGCAAAGAGGAAGAAACGAAGGCGGAGAGAAATGCCGAGGTGTGCTCACGACGCCAAACGGTCCCGCGGCGGCATGATCAGGCATTGCTGATGCTGGTGCCCACCGTAACATCGCCTTGCAAGGCCGGTTGGAAGCGGACTAACCAGTTCATATGCAGTGCAATACGGAGAGTGACAGTGATGATAACTGTGTATGCATGCAGGGCAACGGCAGACTGACTGAATGCCAAAAGCGACGCAGCATAGACAATGGCGGCGGAGGGCATTCAATACAAAGGGTTCATTCAGTGCATACAACGGTGTAAACTAAAAAGGGTCACATGCAACCGCGGTAGAGACGGAATGCCGAACACAAATTGGAACAAATGCGGAGCAGCTATGGCCCGGTAGAAAGGTTAATCATGAGAACGGTCTCGTGCGACGCTTGTACGGTTATCCCCTCGATCTCGCTCGCTCTCTCTCGTTCTCTCTCCCTCCTCCTCTTACCTTCTCCTCCTCCTTCTCCTTCTCCTTCTCCTTCTCCTCCTTCCTCCCTCCCCCATTCTCCTCTTTCTCCCACCTTCCCCCCATTCGCCCTCCCACCCTCTCCTCCACTCCCCATTCTCCCTCGCCTCTTCTCTTCCCTCTCCCCCATTCTCCCTCCCCCATCACCCTCCCCTCCCCCATCACCCTCACCCCCCCCACCCCGCCCCCAATCACCAACCTTCGACCCTCGACCAAGACACTACAGGCGGTGTTGTATTTCACACGATTTCTCTCACTCTCCATCACGCGCGCCCTGTCGCCGCTACTCGTCGTCGCACCCACGCCTGTGTGACGTCATCGTCGTCTGGTCGTCGTCGTTGTCGTTGTCTTGTTCCATCCCCCTTTTCTCTCTTCTGCCATTTCATTCCTTCCCTTCCTTTCCCATCCTACTCATCCCTCTCCACATCAGCAGGACTTATCAGCAACATACGTCGTCATCATCACCATCACCATCATCATCACTATCATCCTCACCATCACCACCATCATCAACAAAATACATCCTCGTCGTCATCATTAAAAACCGCACTCGCATTATCGTCGTCGTGGTCCTCCACCTCCACCTCCTCCTCCTCTGCCTTCTCCTCCCTCCCACACGACCTTCTCACTAGAGCGAGGGAGGACCTTCGACCTGCGCGTCCTTCGCCCGGGCGTGATGTGACGTGAGGTCTCCTTCCCTTACGCATTAGTTATTTTTAAAGTGTCTCCCTCACTTCTGGTGCCATCGAGGACACTTGCATGTTGACCCTCTTCCTTGCTCTTCCCTTTTCACCCTTCTTCCTTGTCCCCTCTTCCTTCTTCCTTGCCCCCTCTCCCTTCTCCCTTACCCTTACCCCCTCTCCCTTCTCCTACTTCTACTCCCTTCTCCTCCTTCTTTAGTAATTCTTCCTTCTACCTTCTTGCCCCATCCCCCTTCTCCCTTCTCCCTTCCCCTTCTCCTCCCTCTTCTCCCTGTCTTCATCCGCCTGCATCCTGCTAGTACTTCGATGCTGGTTCCTGCTTCCTGCTACTGCTTAAAACGCTCTTTCCTGCTTCCTCAATACTACCTCGATACCCTTTCCTACTTGCCCTCTGCTACTGCTCCC
>BOPN01000038.1:866668-879168 GCA_017312705.2 Penaeus japonicus
CAGCTGACGACAGGCGCCTTTGTCCAACGGTAACTGCATGTGGCACACGCCCCCTCCCCCTCCCCCCAACAACCCAACCCACGTGCCCCTCCCTCCCCTCTTCTTCCTCTTCCCCCTCCTCCTCCCTCCCTCCCTCCTCTTCCCCCCTGCCACCCTATAGTCCCGACCCTCTTCCTCCACTTTCCCCTTCTTTCCATCTCTTTTTCCCTCCCATTCCCTCCCTCCTCTTTCCCCCTACCCCCTCTAGTTACTTCCTCTCCCTTCCTGTCTGCCCCCCCCCTCCCCTTCTCCTTCCACCCCCCCACCCCTCCACAACCTTCAATAGAGTCCTAACTCCTCGGCCCCCTCCCCCCTCCCCCCTCCCCAAACACGGCCTTTCACTACTAAATTATAATCACACTCACCTGTCCTCACTTCCTTCCTTCTCGCCAACCGTCTCTCTCTCTCTCTCTCTCTCTCTCTCTATCACTCGCTTTCGCTCTCGTTCTCTTCCACTTTCATTTTCTCTCATCTATTTTGAACTTTTTCTTTATTTATCTATTTATCTATTTCTCTCTGTCTCTGTCTCTGTCTCTGTCTCTGTCTCTGTCTCTATCTCTCTGTCTCTGTCTCTGTGTCTGCCTTTGCCTCTTTTTCCTCCTCCCTCCCTCTCTCCCTCTCTCCCTCTCTCCCTCTCTCTCTCTCTCTCTCTCTCTCTCTCTCTCTCTCTCTCTCTCTCTCTCTCTCTCTCTCTCTCTCTCTCTCTCTCTCTCTCTCTCTCTCTCTCTCCCTCTCCCTCTCCCTCTCCCTCTCCCTCTCCCTCTCCCTCTCCCTCTCCCTCTCTCAATGTCAATGTCAATGTCAATGTCAATGTCTGGTCTGTGTGTCTGTGTCTGTGTCTGCCTCTGCCTCTTTTTCCTCCTCCCTCCCTCTCTCCCTCTCTCCCTCTCTCCCTCTCTCCCTCCCATAATTCTTACTTGCCACATTCCCTGATAACGATAACGACGCGATAACGACCGTATCAGTGGCAACATCTAGTCAACTATTACAGTCATAAGATAATAACAGAACTAATAGTAATGACTTTAATCCTACTGTGTAATAATTTTATAATGGTGTTGGTGGTGATGACGATGATCATGATGGTGATGACGGTGTTGGTGGTGATGGTGATGATGATGGTGATGACGGTGTTGGTGGTGATGATGGTGATGATGATGATGATGATGATGGTGAAGGTGATGAAGATGAAGATAGTGGTAACGATGATGATGATGATGATGATGATGATGATGATGATGATGATGGTGGTGATGATGGTGAAGGTGATGATGGTGGTGACGATGATGGTGACGATGATAGTGACAATGACAATGACGATGACAGTGATAATGATGGTGATGCCGACGGTGATGCTGGTACTGATAACGAAAACAAAGCTAATGATGATGATGATGACACCCATAAACCCCTTCACGCCCTGGTTCCACCCCCCTCCCCCCCTTCCCCCCAACACCGAACCATAGAGTTGGCTAACATTCCCACCGGACTCGCCCTACCACATCGGACCCCCCCCCCACCCCACCCCACCCACCCCCACCCCTTTCAAGCCCTCCGTCCTTTATGCAACCCCTCTAATTCCTTCACCCCCCCCCCCCACCGCACTCCCTCTCTTTACCTTTCCCACAAACTCCATCACCCCCCCTTATCACCCCACAACTCCCCCTACCCTACCCCCCCCCACCACCACCTCAAACAAGCCGCCCACGCCCTTTCAAAAACCTCTCCCAAACCTCGGTCGATACACCTGCACGCCACACAGCTGTTTTGCACCTGGTCAAGCAACTTGGGGGAGAGGGGAGAGGAGAGAGGAGAGGAGAGGAGAGGAGAGGAGAGGAGAGGAGAGGAGAGGAGAGGAGAGGAGAGGAGAGGAGAGGAGAGGAGGGGAGAGGGGGAAGTGAGGGAGAGGGGAAGGGGAGGGGAGAGAATGGAGGGGAGGAAGGAAGGAGATAGAGGAGGAGAGTGGTGGAAGAAGGAAAAGAGAGAGAGAGAGAGAGAGAGAGAGAGAGAGAGAGAGAGAAGGTAGGAGGAGGGAAGGGACATGATAAATTAAAGAAAGAAGAGAGAGCAGAGAGAGAGAGATGAGGCAGAAGAGGAGGAAGAAGAGGAGGAAGAGGAGGGAGAGAGAGGAAGGTGGGGTGTGTGGGGTGTGGGGGGGGACGAGATTTCACGGCCACCTTGTCTCACCTGCGCTTAGCCTACACCTGTTGAACCTCGAAAACACACGTGCGTTCACTGACCCTCTCTGGTATTCATTTGTTCTATCATTTTCCAACTTTCCTCTTCTTCGTCTCGTGTTTATGGTACTTTATATTAGTCTGTGTGGTTGTGGTTGTAGTGGTAGTGGTTGTTCTTTTTTCGATTCTTCCTTATAATTTTCCTTTCAAATTCATTAAAAATACAAGAGATAGATAGATAGAGAGAGAGAGGGAGAGAGGGGGAGAGAGAGAGAATGAGAGAGAGAGAGAGAGAGAGAGAGAGAGAGAGAGAGAGAGAGAGAGAGAGAGAGAGAGAGAGAGAGAGAGAGAGAGAGAGAGAGAGAGAGAGAGAGAGAGAGAGAGAGAGAGAGAGAGAGAGAGAGAGAGAGAGAGAAAGAGAGAGAGAAAGAGGCAAAAAGAGATAAAAAGAGAAAAAAAAGAGAGAAAAAGATACAAAAAGATACAAAAAGAGACAAAATAAAAGACAGACAGAGAGACAGAAAGAGAAAATGATGTACAGCTACCATTTACTTACACGCGAAGCCAGCCAGTCGGGCGGGCAAACCAGCCTACATACCTGCAAGTAAACAAGGTCACATTAGTCACTGATAACATATTTATAAACCGGCAACCATACTCTCCGTGATATCACCAAATACAGATATACCATAGGTGATTACCTGCGCTTCGTATCGACAGGTAAACATATGCATATTAATGAGGATGTTTCAGTAATCTTCACAGATAACAAGAAACGTGTGACGACTGAGAACATGGACACTGATATAGATCATTGACTTACATACATACATACATACATACATATATACATACATACGTACATATATACATACATACGTACATATATACATACATACGTACATACATACATACATACGTACATAAATACATACATACATACATACGTACATATATATATACATTCATACATACATACATACGTACGTACATACATACATACGTACATACATACATACATACGTACATACATACATACATACATAAATACATAAACACACGTACACAAAACTAATAAATAAATAAAAATATAAAATATAAAATCAAATAAAAAGGTCCAAGGTAACAGATAACCACACCGCCGGCGGGTTCATGAAGCAAGAACGCAATAAAAAAAAATAATAATACATATAAATACAAAAGGAAAATCCAGAGAAAAAGAGAGAGTAAGATGCAATCAACCACATCCCCCTTCCCCCTTACCCCTTACCCCTTCCTTCTTCCCCCTCCCCTCCCCCTTCCTCCTTCCTCCTTCCTCTTCCCCCTGATCCAAGGATTCGAGGAAGGAAGATGTCTTAGCAGGAAGAACGGGGAGGGGGGGGGGGTGTCTCTACCGGGTGATAGCTGGAGGAATGGATGTAAACACACGCTCTGGAGGGGTAGGGGGTGTGGGTAGGGGTAGGGGTAGGGGAAGAAAAACAGGAGGAAGAGGAGGAGGAGGAGGGTAGGGGAAGAGGAAGAGGAGAAGGGGTAGGGGAAGAGGTGGGGGAGGAAGAAGAGGGGAGGGAGGGGGAGGGGGGAGGGGAAGGGGAGGAAGAGAGGAAGAGGATGAAGAGGAGGGGTAGAGGTAGAGGTAGAGGTAGAGGTAGAGGTAGAGGAAGAGGTAGGGGTAGGGGCAGGAGAAGAGGCAGGAGCGGCTGAGAGAGGGGCGTTGAGCCATCGCTAGCCCTGCAGCAAGGTCTCATTCCTTAACCCCCCATCCCCCTTCATCCCCCCAACTATTCCGATGCTCCTACCCCCTATTCCCCATTTACCCACTATCTCGCCATCCCTCTAACGTCACCATACCCCCTACTCCCTATCTACTATTCCCTATCCCCTATCCTCACCCCTACCCCTTCCCTCCCTCCTTCCTTCCTTCCTTCCTTCCTTCCTTCCTTCCTTCCTTCCTTCCCTCCCTCCCTCCCTCCCTCCCTCCCTCCCTCCCTCCCTCCCTCCTTCCCTCCCTCCCTCACCCCTTCCCTCCCTCCCTCCCTCCCTCCCTCCCTCACAACAAACGACCGTTTCAGCGCCATCATCTACAGCGCTTTGACCCGAAACGACGGGACTAATTTCCCCTCTTCTTTTCCTTCCCTCGTGACGATGGCGTAACCCCTTTCTCCCCCTCTTCTTTCCTTCTTCTCTCTCTACGAGTGTTTTAACCCTTTCGGACTTATTAAATGCGTTGGTTGGCTGTTAGCTGTTTCGGCCGCGACGGAGCGTTCGTTCCCCCGCACGACCTCGCCCTCGCCGTCCCCATAGACCAAAACAAAACCCGTTTTTTGATCTGTCAGCTCGCCAAGCGCGTCGAATCCATGGAGCTCGTCTACTTCTCCACGCCAGAGAGAGAGAGAGAGACAAACCGCACTATATTTAGTACCTCCATGCGCGTCTTTGTGTAATCGCGGGGCATCTAATCATTGAGGGGATATGAACACACGAGGACGCTTTGTAAATTGGCAATGGGAGCTCTCAACATTTCTCGACCAACTGCAAGTGGCAAACGTCATGCAAAATCATTACGATGTAACACATGCCAGGTGACACCGACAGATGGCGACACTCATTATACGGTACTCGCTACGAGTGACAATCTCTAAGTGGCGGCGGCACGTGGTGTCACTTTTTAAAGAGCTTCTAAATACCCGTACCTAGTGGCACATGTTATGTAGCACTAGCACGTGGTGAATCCAATTAAGGGGGGGGGGGGAGTGTTGTAATAGTCATTATTCAGCATACCTAGCAATGGCAGTGGCACCCATAGTAGGACAGGGCACTGTGCTACCCCTCACGTACCACTGCAACGTTACTTTACCAAAGCGTGGAAAAAAAAGTAACGCAGTGATACATACACAGGCACACCCACTGAGTGACGCCGACTCAGAGCTCCGCAATTAATAATGTGACACTTCAGCACAATCCTGACACCATTTCAGCGACAGTGCACCCAAGTCGCGCCCACTCACTGGCACCGGAGCGCCGCGGCCTATCTATCCCCCGGCGGCGCAGAGCCATACATTGATAGATGACGCAAGGGCGACGCGCGCCAGGTGGACGCACTATCGGAAGTGCAGGCACCGAGCGAGGGAGGAATGTGTGGGAAGTGGGTCAGACACGCGCCGCCTCACTGCCTGCCTACCTACACAAGGCCATCCTGCCGCCGCCGTAGCCGCCGCCGCCGCCGCAGCCATCGCCGTTTGTCCCGCCAGCCTTCCAGCCTTCCTACCTGCCTTCCTTCCTACCTTCCGTTCGCCCACTCGCCAACCCTTCCCTTCCCTTCCACGCCAAGCCCGCTACTACTTCCGGTCACACGCCGCGCCGCGCCGCTCTTACCAACGCAGCCACGTCCGGCCAAGGCTGCATCGCCCATCGTCGCGTCGCCGCGCCACGCTCTCCCTTCCAATTACGCCAATGATACCAAAAGAGGATCGACCTTCTCCTTGAAAGGGGATTCCAAGATTAGGGGGCTTATATATGGCATCGATCGACACAGAAATTCACTTTTCACCCGTCTATTCATTCATTCATTTATTTATTCATTCATTCATTCATTCGTTCGTTCGTTCGTTCGACCTGTATTTCAGATGCGGTTCTCAGTTCCTGGTTCGCCTCAAAGACGTTCTACTTATCGTGTCTTTCAGTCGTGCGTTCACGGTGCGTTTAAATGGCATTCTATCTATTCGATCTTCACTCGCACCTGCTCCACAATCCTTATCTTTACCATTTATCTTCTTCCTTCTCCTTCTTCTCCTCCTCCTCCTCCTTCCATCATCATTCCGTTTTTTCCCCTTCTCCTTCTCTATCTATCCCAATGTTCCTTATCTTTACCTCTACCACCACCTCCTCCTCCTCCTCCTCCTCCTCCTCCTCCTCCTCCTCCTCCTCCTCCTCCTCCTCCTCCTCCTCCTCCTCCTCCTCCTCCTCCTCCTCCTCCTCCTTCCTCCCACCTCACCTCCTCACCCACAAGAGATCATCCCAGGAATTCCCTTCTCACGTGTATATTATTCTTCCAAAAAATCCTCTGGGCGCTGGCACTCAAGCTCTGCCAAGCTCCAAATCAACCTGAACGCGTCACCCACTTTGCTTTTCTTAGAAGTCCAAAGAAAGAAAACACACACACGCATGCACGCGCGCACATACACACTTACACACTTACACACACATACATAAACACTTACACACACACACACTTACACACACTGACACACACACACACACACACACACTGACAAACACACACACACACACACACACACACACACACACACACACACACACACACACACACACACACACACACACACACACACACTCTAAGACACACTCACACTGACACACACTCTCTAAGACACACTCACACTTACACATTTCAAAAGATCCCAAGTTGATCCACTACCAATCAGCGGTGAGATCAATCCAACCTTCCGTAAAGAAAAAAAAAAAAAAGTCCCCTTCACTTCCCACCGCCGAAAGAGGGGGGGGGGACCCAAACGCCCTGAAATAACATCCCGAAAGAGTCAAACCCGTGACCAAAAACTTCAGGGCCCCGCGAGACAGTATAGCAGCAGACCTTGGATCACTTATCATACCAACAGAGGAATCCCTTGGGCTGTCCCTCGGGCTGTCCCACGGGGGCTGTCTGTCTGTCTATCTGTCGGTTCTCACAGGTCGTGTCAACCTTCTCTCATTCCTGATTGCATGCAACCCATTTCCTGTTTCGCAACTCGCCGTGATCTGTTTCTCACACCTCCGTGGCTGTTGATGTTCGTTCTCTGTCTGTTTGTCTGTCTGTCCGCCTTTCTTTCTCTTTCTATCTATCTATCTTTGTAAGTGTACACGCATGCACGCACGCACAGGCAAGCACGCACGCACGCACGCACACATAAACACAAACACAAAAACAAACACACACACACACACACACACACACACACACACACACACACACACACACACACACACACACACACACACACACACACACACACACACACACACACACACACACACACACCCAGTCGTTCCCTCCCTCCCCCAATTCGTGGCAGGAGGAGAGGAGGAGGAGAGGAGGGAGGGGGAGAGGGGAGGAGGGGAAGGGGGACACCACACCTTACCCGCACAGAGTTAAATCAAATAACAAGTTTATCCCCCTGACAGCAGCTCATGGCCTTCGCTGTCAAATAAACTTCTGTTATGAGTCATCACTAATTATGAGCTATATTTACCATTATCGTCCATACTCTCCTCCTCCTCCCCCCCTCCTCCCCCCCTTACCACTTGTCAGTTGTCCCTGTCCTCCTTCACCCTCCCTCCCCCCCCTTCTCTTTCTCTCCTCCCCTCCCCCTCTCCAGCCCTTCCATCTAATCATTAATTAGGTTAGGGCATCTCTTCATCGCTCTCGCTCTCTCTCTCTCTCTCTCTCTCTCTCTCTCTCTCTCTCTCTCTCTCTCTCTCTCTCTCTCTCTCTCTCTCTCTCTCTCTCTCTCTCTCTCTCTCTCTTTTATTTCTCTTTCACTTTCTTTTTTTCTCTCTTTCTTTTCTTTGTCAGTTTTTCTTTCTCTTTCTCTCTCCATTTCCCTTCTTTAATTTTTCTTCTTCTTCTTCTTCTTCCATTTTAAGACTTCATTTCTTTCCCCTCCTCCTTCCTTGCCCCCTCTTCCTCCTTCTCCTCCTTCCTTTCCCAAGTATGGGCCTTCTTCAACCCCAAGCTTGTGCTCGCCTATCCAATCCTAGCATCCACTCACTTATCCTAACCCGCTAACCTGTCCATTATTTTTATCCATCCACCCTAATCCACCCACTAACCCACCAACCCACCCGAAACTCATCCCAACCCCCTGAACCCTACCCCTCCACCCTCACAGTTCAACCAATCCACTCACCGACCTACCTACCCACTCCACCCCACCCCACCCCCACCTACCTACTACACAACACACCTGGGTTGAGTCAATAAAGAGGGGGGAGGGGGAAAGGGGGAGGGAGGGGAGGTATCATGACGAAGCCAGCCCGCCCGCCCCCACCCCCCCTTCAGCGAATAAACACTTGCGTCATAAACACATCACAATGCGTCAGAGTCGGAGTGAAAAGCACAAATACTCACTCAAAACATACTACTCCCTCTCTCTCTCTCTCTCTCTCTCTCTCTCTCTCTCTCTCTCTCTCTCTCTCTCTCTCTCTCTCTCTCTCTCTCTCTCTCTCTCTCTCTCTCTCTTTATTTTTCTTTCTTTCTCTTTCTATATATTTCTATCTCTTTCTTTCTCTTTCCCTCTCTCTCTCATGCAATTTATCTCTTTCTCTTTCACTTCATTTATCTATCTTTCTCTCTGCCTCTGTTTTCCTCTTATTTCTATCTATTTCTCTTTCTCTAGCTTTCTTTCCCTTTCTCTTTCTCTTTCTCTCAACAACCACACATTCCAGAGTACCCTCATGACGCCACGCCCGTATGAATCTGGCCATTTATCTCACTTTTATAGAAGTCCCTTATCCACCATTACGGGCTATGTACCCACCCTCATTCACTGATGTGGACGATTCTCGCTCAATCTCGGTCTCTCAAGTCTGTCTGTCTGTCTCTGTCTCTCAAGTCTCTCTCTCTCTCTCTCTCTCTCTCTCTCTCTCTCTCTCTCTCTCTCTCTCTCTCTCTCTCTCTCTCTCTCTCTCTCTCTCTCTCTCTTTCTCTTTCTCTTTCTCTTTCTCTTTCTCTTTCTCTTTCTCTTTCTCTTTCTCTTTCTCTTTCTCTTTCTCTTTCTCTCTCTCTCTCTCTCTTTCTTTTGTATCTCATTCCTCTTTCTGACTAGTCTGTCTCTGTTCCTCTTTCCATCCCTATTCCCCTCCCCCTCTCCCCCTACCCTTCTCACTACCTAAGATAATCCCTCACCTTCCCACACTTTCTCCCTCTTCTTTCCTTCCTCCCTCCCTCCCTTCCTCCCCCCTTCCTTCACTTCCACTTCCACTCCCACTCCCACTTCCTCCACCTCCTCCACCTCCTCCCCGCTCTCCCGCGGTTCCTGTCAGCGGCCGATAAGCTCATTCCAAGACAGACATACATACATACCAGGACGACACGCCACACTCATAACTTGAACAGTGGGCATTCCTCATCTACGACTGTTGACGGCTTACACTTCACACCCTCACGCTTACACTTGACCCCTCACTTCCCTCACTTCCCTCACTTCTTCTTCCTCTCGCTGTGCCTCGACCACACACTCGCTGCCCGTGACTAGTGGACACTATTTCCCTCGTCTCGTAAGACATTCCTGCGTCTGTCAGTCTGTCCCTTGTAGAAATACACTCAGGCAAAGAACCAAACTAAGAAACACAGAGTGAAAGACAGAGAGAGAGAGAGAGAGAGAGAGAGAGAGAGAGAGAGAGAGAGAGAGAGAGAGAGAGAGAGAGAGAGAGAGAGAGATAGAGATAGAGATAGAGATAGAGATAGAGATAGAGATAGAGATAGAGATAGAGATAGAGATAGATAGAGAGATAGAGATAGAGATGATAGAGATAGAGAGATAGAGAGATAGATATAGATAGATAGATAGAGAGAATAAATATATATATTTACACGTGAAGACACACTGCTTTCCTCATTCGACAATGCACGCCAACCTCTATACCTTTCTCAACACTTTCTTCATGAATTGCCAGTTTTTTTCCCCTATTTACACCTTTCCCTTTTATTCTGATCTCCCTCATGTTTCTTCTTTTTCTTGTTATATTTTCGTTACTCGCTCCCTTTTTTTCTCCCCCTTAAGATGTCCCTCTCTCTCCCTCTTGGTGCCTGCCCCTCCCTCCCTCCCTCCTTCTCTCTCGCCCTCCCTCCTTCCCTCCTTCCTTTAAACCCTCCCTACCTCCCTCCTTCCCTCTCTCTCGTCCCCTCACGCTAACAGCCATTTAACTCTCCCTCTCCCTTCCCCCCTCCCCCTCCAACCCCAACCCCCCTCCCCATCACAGCTGGGTCTTGTTAAGCCATCACGCCGACACCGCACCGCACAAGCAAACCCTCGGACATCTCGCCACTAAGGGCCAATCTCCGCGACCCAGAGCCCGTCCCGCGCGCCCTTACGGCACCCTGACCGCCAGTGCCACTCTCCCGTGGCTCTCTCCCCCGACCGACCGGCCGACCGAGAGAGCCACCCGAACGTTCTCGTCACTTAAGAAGAAAATGAGCCTAGCATCCCCGCCCGCCCGCCCGCCCGCCCGCCCGCCCGCCAGTCAGCCAGTCAGCCAGTCAGCCAGCCGGTCGGGCCTACTACTATGCCTCCTACTACAGTGCCAGTGGGCTAAATGAATGCCATCAGCCGTGAATGACACTGCCACGATGGAGGGGGGAGGGAAGGAGAATAGGGAGGGAGAATAGGGAGGGAGAAGGGAGAATAGGGGGGAGAAGGGGGAAGAGGAGGGAAGAGGGGGGGAAAATGAGGGAGGAAGGAGGGGGGAAAAGGAGGAAGGAGGGGAGAAATGAAGGAGAGAGGGAAGGAAGGGAAAGAGGGAGAGAGGGAAGGAAGGGAAAGAGGGAGAGAGGAAAGGAAGGGAAAGAGGGAGGAAGGAGGGGAAAAATGAGGGAGGGAGGGAAGGAAGGGAATGAGGGAGAGAGGGAAGGAAGGGAAAGAGGACGAGAGGGAAGGAAGGGAGGGAATGAGGGAGAGAGGGAAGGAAGGGAAAGAGGGAGAGAGGGAAGGAAGGGAAAAAGGGAGAGAGGAAAGGAAGGGAAAGAGGGAGAGAGGGAAAGAAGGGAAAGAGGGAGAGAGGGAAAGAAGGGAAAGAGAGCGAGAGAGGGAGGGAGGGAAAGAGAGCGAGAGAGGGAGGGAGGGCAGGGAGTAGGGCAGGGAGGGCAGGGAGTAGAGCAGGACAGGGAGGCTGGCACCCAACACCGCAGCCTCTGTGGGAATCAGATAACCATAGATAATAAAAACAAGAGAACAGACTCCATTTCAGGCCCGAAAATCACAGACAAGTGGCGAGCAAAGTGGCTTCGACGAGGACTTGGGGCGTATGACTCAGCCTACTCGCACGCAGACATACGCCCAAACGCTCGCTCACACACACACACACACACACACACACACACACACACACACACACACACACACACACACACACACACACACGCACACGCACACGCACACGCACACGCACACGCACACGCACACGCACACGCACACGCACACGCACACACACACACACACGCACACACACACTTACACGCAAAGGGGTACTACAGCGATAGGTACAGACACACTATTTTAAGAAGCAGCAAGAGCAGCTCACGTGACCTAAACGTTTAGAGGACGCAAGCAAGCAAAAAGGGGGGTCCGTGTAGCTGCTTGCACGGCTCGCAACTAAATATTCCCTTGCGCGGGGGGGGGGGGTCAAGCAACCAGACACAACCAGACAGAAAGACAGACAGACAGGTGACACCTACCCGACGGCAATCAATCAGTCACGGAGACACATAATAAAAATGAAGAAGAAAAAAAAAGAAAGACCTGATTATCGGCTCCCCTTGGCCAACGCGCGAGCAGAGACTCGGCTCAATACCCGAAAATCAGTCGGGTCGTCAGACGGGAATGAGAGGGGAAAGTGGGAGAAGGAGGAGTAGGGAGGAGGGGAAGGAGGAAGGGAGAGAGGGGTAGGGAGGGAGAGTGGGAAAAGGAGGGGAAGGGAGGAGAGTGGGGAAGGGAGGAGAGAGTGGAAGGGAGGAGAGAGTGGAAGGAAGGAGAGTGAGGAAGGGCAGAGAGTGGGGAAGGGAGGAGAGAGGGGGGAGAATGAGGAGGAAGGGAAAAGGGGAGAGAGAGAGAGAGAGAGAGAGAGAGAGAGAGAGAGAGAGAGAGAGAGCGGGGTGTCAGACACATGGGGAGAGGGTGCGTGAGGGAGATTGGGAAGGGGGAGGGAGAGGGGAAGGGGAGAGAAGACGCGGAATGAGGAAATGCCTCGGGGCAGGGGGAGAGGGGAGAGGGGAGGGAGGGAGGGGGAGGGGGAGCCGCCAATATTGAAACAACTCAAAAGATGTTTCTTGTGTCATGCTCAAGGTCGCCAGGGTGTACGTACAGTGGCGCGCAGGAACATCACGACGCCTAAAAATAGCATGAAACTTGTTAGCCCGAGGCATAAACAAGCCCCTCCGCTTTGTTCCAATATCTGCTGCTAAATACGTTCATGTTGGGCAAACAAGCCGCATGCACGGACTCACATCAAGAAGTTTCGAGCAAATTGTAAACACGTCCGCGTGTACAAATAAAG
>BOPN01000038.1:901668-906668 GCA_017312705.2 Penaeus japonicus
ATGCAGGTCAGACGGACAGTTGGTCTTCACTATGGTCAAGATTGAAAGCCGAAGTCCCTTAGAGATACACTTATTTTGGGCTTTATGAATTTCAACTAAAACTCAGTAGTTCAATAGGTATCAAGACTTCATTGCAAGCATCTTCAGCATCAATGGAAAAACAAAATTCAATGTACTTTTCAGAATGAATCTCTTGGGAGTATATTTGCCTTTGCACATCCTCTGAAGTGCATGTTCTCAACTCAACTGCCTGTAGGCCTAGTACCGTCAGCCACCTGAGCCAGTATCTTAGCAAGTTAAGTATATGTCGTGTGAATTGCTATATTTCTTTTCGAAGTTCTAAGCAGTTGCAGAAAAAAATTGTCCTCCCAGCACACAAAAGAGCAACTACACTTTTAATTTTCTTTCTATTTTTTAAATAATTGCTTCCAACTTTAGTATTAAGGCAAACACAGTGCTCTATGATCCTTCATGTGAGTATACCTGTATATATAAATATTGCATACACACAAAAAAACAAAAAAATGTGAATACATGTATAGATACGTTCTACATAGTTTCCTCAGAGAAAGATCAAACATTACAACACTGGCATTGCATTTTTCAAAATTGCAAAATAAACTGTGCTCCATGTAGAATCCATCCTCAAATTTCCACACATATGTTTATTTCCCAGAATGCAAAGGAATGTAAACAGAAATTACCATCAGGGTCTTTTCCTTTCACCCGTGAGCTACAGGTGGGTAAATTTACATCTTTTAATAAAAAGTATGCAGTACCGCAAGACAAACATCTCCTGCCTACTGCTCCATTTACCCCAATGAAATAAATTATATGAAATCTCATTAATACTAGAAACAAAATACTAATATGAAACACATACAAGAAAAAAAAAAAAAAAAACTACTGTCTCATTGAATTCCGCTGCAAAATAAAAATAAAAAATAATAAATACACAAACAATTTAAAACTATCAAGAGAATAATGTAACTGGCATAGCAAAACAACAAACACAACAACACAAATCATAAAGATGACAAACTCTTCCATTGTAATTACATTAGAAACTTACCCTATTCTCAGCTCAAAAAAAAAAAAAAAAAAAAAAAAAAAAAAAAGTAATATCCTAGGGCAGGTCACCCCAACAGGACAGGCCATCCACCAGAGTCCATCAACCGTACACGTCGCAATGCAGATCAATCCGTCCCCATACAGATCAGCCCATCAACCACAACCAACCATGAACGTGGTCCTATGTCCCTCTAGATTTCAACCCAAGTATCCCCGTTGAGCTTGCGTAACACTGTGGACATTCCTATCAGTTACAACATCTTCAAACAATGGGCCATAAAACCCCAAGGTATGCAAACAGAATACCTCGGCATATTTGTACAACACGTACTGGGTTTCGTGACTATCGTGCAAGGCAATCTGACGCCTGCGATCCAATTACCAAAGCTTTCAAAGAAATGTAAATCTAATGAGATTATAATAATAGTGTGTGATAACTGTGATGACGTAGATGGTTGGGATGACTGATGATTGATGATTGATGGTGGTGTAGATGAATATAAATATGAATATGAAGATAATGAAGATGATGAAGATGATAAGATGAAAATGATGTAGATGGATATGAAGATGATGTAGATGTAGATGAAGATGATGTAGATGAAGATGAAGATGAAGATGAAGATGAAGATGAAGATGAAGATGAAGATGAAGATGAAGATGAAGATGAAGATGAAGATGAAGATGAAGATGAAGATGAAGATGAAGATGAAGATGAAGATGAAGATGAAGATGAAGATGAAGATGAAGATGATGATGATGATGATGATGATGATGATGATGATGATGATGATAATAATAACAATAATAATAGCAACATTAATAATAATGATAGCAATCATGTGACAGTAATGAAGATTATGATATATATATATATATATATATATATATACATATATATATACATATATATATATGTATATATATATATATATATATATATATATATATATATATATATATATATATATATATGTGTGTGTGTGTGTGTGTGTGTGTGTGTGTGTGTGTGTGTGTGTGTGTGTGTGTGTGTGTTTTTTCATGTGTGGGTTTCTATCTGGGGGGTTATGTGTGGGTTCATGTGTGTGTTCATGTTCATGTTCATGTTCATGTTCATGTTCATGTTCATGTTCATGTTCATGTTCATGATAATTAGAATGTGAATGTTAATGTGAATGTGTAAAAGAATAAATGTTTATGTGCATGTTTATAATCCTGTTTGTCTACACTGTCTATGCATGTACTGGTGCAGATATATGTGCAGTTGCATTAGAGAGGGGAAGATGGGGGGGGGAGGGGGAATGTTGCTCTGCACTATATTATTTGTGTTGTGATATTTCACTGTAGGCACCAATTCACTCCATGGATAGGCTATGTGACCTTCACATACCATGTGGAGAAACACTATACATATCCACACACAAAAGTACCGTATCGCATTCCACAAAATATTTGATCTTTTTTTTTTTTTTGGAAACACACTACCAACAAATAGGTCATCAAACACTCTATTTACATATGACTTCAAAACAATCACACTCCAAAGGGGATTCAATAAAGGACAGATGGAAAAGACAAACAAATATATATATGTACTTACTCATCTGGTGATAAAAGAGGCATCACTTGTTAATCAGGTCACAAACAAATACGTGGAACATGTAATAAACCTTTCTTGAGGCTTTAACAATACTAACATTGATATGCTAATGCTAAAAAGGTACTAAAAAAAATATGTCCTTCATAAGATATTATTCTTATCTCAAAGACCAAGTTAACAAGACAACATACAGTTCAAACCTGTCTTAATTCACTGAAACTTTGAAATAAGAATATAAACCAGAAACTAAAAGCACGATCCCATAAGAAAGAATAACAAATATCTAAAGAATTAAAAAGAAAAACAACAAAAAAAACACTACTATACACCATAACAAGAAAAAACAAACAAAGTAAAAATCACTTGCCATTCATCTAGGGCAAAATTCTTTCCCAAAAAATGAAAATCAACTTCTTATCTACTGAAGACGAATTTTATCCCCTTTAAAAAAGTACATAACAAAATCCTTATAAACCAGCTGGCCTACTGCCCCAGTACAGAGCTATAAGGTCTATGAATGACTTACTACTTATAAGAATTCCATAAGGCTAGGAGACGGCATAAGGTTTCCCTCATACACAATGTACTCAAGTAGGACACCTGACTCCTCTTCTTGTTTAGTGAAAATAGTCCTACTTTTCACAGAGCACAAACAGTGTGAAAACCTTCAAATATATAATTCCGCTCAAGTTTTATTTAAGCCCCTGACTAAACAAACTGTATACAGCAAAGCAATCACCATGAATTTACCAAGCTTTTATCTCTGTGTAAATTGTCCTTACTACTCATTGAAGTGTTTGGAACATACATATGAACGGCAAAATCATGTTCACACAGGAGCTTTGTCACCAAGGGGTCCATTAGTAGGCCTACCTGACTTAACCTGTTTATTCCATTTCTTGAATTTTCAGGAAAAATTATTTTTTTTCCATGACTATTATCCTTCTCATTATCAATGCAACAATATTTATAAAAATAAAAATAAAGATAATACATAATGATAACACATACCATAACATTTATTCCTGAAAATAAGTAGTAAGCCTACCATTTGACTCCTTGGCAACTAAGCGCTTGTGGATTCATCTAAGCGTAAAAAGAAATAATACAAATGAAACAAAGCCAAAACGTATAGTATATGTCCTCCCCATCACCAACGAGTTAACCTTGGACTGAAGTGCCAGGGAGATCTACACATTGTACCGTGTCAGAATATACATGGCAGGGGTTTACTGGCCTTATATATATACATGTATATACGTATGTGTGTGTGTGTGTGTGTGTGTGTGTGTGTGTGTGTGTGTGTGTGTGTGTGTGTGTGTGTGTGTGTGTGTGTGTGTGTGTGTGTGTGTGTGTGTTACTTATATACTGGAGAGCCAACAGGCACAGAGGCCTCAGCAGTCCCTCAACAACTCTTCTTTTACTATTTGGTTATGCTATTATTCTCTGAAGTTGTGGATTTATTTGAAATATACGTTTGCGTGTTATTTTAGTTCCGTCATGAGACATTATTTTTTCCCTTTCGTCTATCTTTGCCCTGTCCTCATGTTCATATCAACTGGTTCTAAGTAATTTATAAGACGTCAACTGGCATACAAATCAGATAAGCTGGTAGTCATCCAGAAAAGACGTGCAGTGATATATATAAACTAAACTTATGGTAAGACAGAACACATAAAATAGTCTCCGCAGAGTAAAAGTATGCCCAACATCTTTGCCGATCTTTGATAGTATGAGGTTTGCTTATCTTTTACAATACTCAAAAAGAAAAATATCAACATTCAATAACAGATGACTATGTCAAAATAACAAGAAGTAAATACATCTCACAACAAAAACAATCTTTGACATCACAAACAAATACATCCAACATGTAAACAATTATGAAATATTGAATACATAACTCACAAAAACAATATCAAGATAAGAGTAAATAAATGACAACCCCCCCCCCCCCAAAAAAAAAAAAACACAATTACAAAATAACAAATACCACAATACCTTTGATAACAAAAACATCATAACTAACAGAACCAAATAACAAAAAAAAACAATAACAAGACGACAAAAACACAGCAAACAAAAGCAAACAACGAAAAAAACAACAAAAAACAACGACAGCACAAAACAATAACAAACAGCTGATCTCAAGCCTTGACACACCGTATGTCAAAATCAATGTAATTCACGTCTCTGGGTCGATTTACACCAACAATTACACCACATGACGAATAAAATCACACCTGGAATTACCACCCATCATAATAATCCTCAAACTAAATACTTTTATTATCCTTTTTTTGATAACAGACGGATGCGAAAACTCAAA
>BOPN01000038.1:916668-924168 GCA_017312705.2 Penaeus japonicus
CATGAAAACAACACACGAAAACAACGCATGAAAACAACACACGAAAACAAAGCACGAAAACAACACACGAAAACAACACATGAAAACAATGCATGAAAACAACACATAAAAACAACACATGAAAACAACACATGAAAACAATGCATGAAAACAACACATAAAAACAACGCATGAAAACAACACATGAAAAACAACGCATGAAAACAACGCATGAAAAACAACACATGAAAACAACGCATGAAAACAAAACACGAAAACAACGCATATGAAAACAAAGCATGAAAAACAACGCATAATGAAACCAACGCACGAAAACAACACACGAAAACAACGCATGAAAACAACACGTGAAAAACAACGCATGAAAACAACACATGAAAACAACACATGAAAAACAACGCATGAAAACAACGCATGAAAAACAACACATGAAAACAACGCATGAAAAACAACGCATGAAAACAACATACGAAAACAACACGTGAAAAACAACGCATGAAAACAACGCATGAAAACAACACACGAAAACAAAGCATAAAAACAACACATGAAAAACAACGCATGAAAACAACACATGAAAACAACACATGAAAACAACGCATGAAAACAACACATGAAAACAACACATGAAAACAACACATGAAAACAACACATGAAAACAACACATGAAAACAACACATGAAAACAACACATGAAAACAACACATGAAAAACAACACATGAAAAACAACGCATGAAAACAACGCATGAAAAACAACACAAGAAAACAACACATGAAAACAACGCATGAAAACAAAACACGAAAACAACGCATATGAAAACAAAGCATGAAAAACAACGCATAGCTGAAGGAGAGGGAGAGAGAGAGAGAGAGAGAGAGAGAGAGAGAGAGAGAGAGAGACAGACAGAGAGACAGAAGGAGGCAGACAGAGAGACAGCGAGAGAGAGGGGGGAGCAGAGAGAGAGAAAGATATATATATATATAGATAGAGATAGATAGATAGAGAGAAACAGAAGAAGAACAAGCATACCAACATAACTTAACCTAAAAAAGTATTTTTAAAAAATGTAAACCAGCGAATGGACATCAACATTACGATACAAACCTTGACCAAATCAAAGGAAATACACTACAGATAATTTTTTTTTTTTTACAAAATGAATAACTTAAACAACCATTTCTAAGTATATATTGGATTTTCTGACACACATCAGGATAAAACTCAACCCATCACAAGACTCAAATTGTCAGCAAGTTTGAGTTTATAAAGACTTCTGTCATCGTACATTAAACGTGCTGTGAATCAACACTCCTGATAGTGGTTATATGTGTGATATGTTCCAGACGAATGAATTACATGAAAACGGCGCATGAAAATAGATCATGAAGACAACGCATGGAAACAATACATGAAGACAACGCATGAAAAACAACGCATGAAAACAACACATAAAAACAACGCATAATGAAAACAACGCATGAAAACAACGCACGAAAACAACGCACGAAAACAACACATGAAAACAACACATAAAAAAACAAAGCATGAAAGCAACACATGAAAAACAACGCATGAAAACAACACATGAAAACAACGCCTAAAAGTAACACATGAAAACAGCGCATGAAAAAACAGCACATGAAAACAACGCCTTAAAGCAACACATGAAAACAACACATGAAAACAACACACGAAAACAACACACGAAAACAACGCATATGAAAACAAAGCATGAAAAACAACGCATAATGAAAACAACGCATTAAAAACAACACATGAAAAACAACGCATAATGAAACCAACACATGAAAACAACACACGAAAACAACGCATAATGAAACCAACGCATGAAAACAACACACGAAAACAACACACGAAAACAACACATGAAAACAACGCCACCATAAGACATACACTATACCTTTCACTACACTTTCCAAGCTCATTATAAGGAATGTTTATTAGCAAGTATAAGGGTGATAATGATAGTAATGATTATAATGATAATAATGATGACCATGAAAATGATGATGATAATGATGGGAGGAGAAGAGTGAAATTGAGAATTACACTAATAATGATAATAACAATAACGATATCAATGATAATGATGGTAATAATATTCAAGACAAAGGAAATAACAATGGTAGTAATAATGATGATAATAAAGGAAATAATATTAGTAATGATAGGATGATGGTAATAATGATAACAGTGATAACATCAATGATGATGATAATGATAATAATGATTGTAGTAATAATAACAATAATGATACTAATGATTATAAGGATGATGATAACAATAATGATAATAATAATGATAACAGTAATAATGATGATGATAATGCCAATGATAATGATAATGATAATAATAATGTTTATAATAATGATGGTGATGACTATGATAATGATAATGATACTAATGATAACAATGATAAAAGATAATTATAATAATAGCAACGATAATAGGGATAATAATGATAATGATGAAAATAATAATAATAATCATATTGACAACAATGAAACAATGATTATGATGATGCTAGTAACAATAATAACTAAAATAACATAATAACAATAATAATGACAACCATAATAATGATACTAACAATGCTAACGATAATAACAATGAGAATGGCTGACAATGGTAAACCCGACAGCAATTCAAATGATAACGCCAATGATAATAATCCCATTAATGATAAAAATGATGATAAAATCAACAAAACTCTATCAGACCTACCAATACCATTACATTCAACATTCCTCACATTTCAAAAAAATAACAAAAACAGATCACGTGAGCATTACATTCACCATCCCTGACTTCCTAACAACACGTCGTGGTAACAGTTAATAAGGTATGACTTGTGATAAGACTAAAACCTTTAATATTTCGTGTTATTTAAGAGTAGTGAATGGGTGGGTTAATCTCTGTGTTATCTTATCTGTGATTACGTCTGTTTATGAATGTTTGTTCGTCAGTGAAAACTTTGAAAAGAGCGTTGCATCGGGTTCTTGTTGTGAATGGTAACCTGTCATATATAATAGGGTATTTAGATATAAAATAGGGTATTTAGATATAAAATAGGGTATTTAGATATGAAATAGGGTATTGAGATATAAAATAGGGTATTGAGATATAAAATAGGGTATTTAGATATAAAATAGGGTATTTAGATATAAAATAGGGTATTTAGATATAAAATAGGGTATTTAGATATAAAATAGGGTATTTAGATATAAAAAGGGTATTTAGATATAAAATATGGTATTTAGATATAAAATAGGGTATTTAGATATAAAATAGGGCATTTAGATATAAAATAGGGTATTTAGATATAAAATAGGGTATTTAGATATAAAATAGGGTATTTAGAAAGTTATCTCGGCTAGCGTGATTAAGATATTCAGCTGCTCGTGACAAAACAGTTGACAAAGGTCAACACAAATGTAAAACCGCAAAGAGAAATATGATATATAGAGTCAGACAGGAAATTCTGATAACAGGGTTTTTTAATTGTAGTCCCTGCAATACTCTGACTGAACTATCAGAATGTAAAACTACTATTAAGTACAGTCTTAGAATTAACTATCGTTTTTTTATACAGCAGTTTAGCCATTTATTCATGTTCTCTCTCTGTCTCTCTGTCTAGTTGTAAGATTTTCTTTCTGGTCCCCCCCCCCCACACACACACACCTCTCTCTCTATCTTTCTCTCTCTCTCTCTCTCTATCTATCTTTCTCTCTCTCTCAAAAAACCCTGTATAGTATTGCAACCTCTTTTATAGATGATGGTTTTCTATCAGATATATTATAAAAGCAATATTTTTGCCTTTAACAGATAAAAAGCAATGTCTTTACATCCGCTCTTAGAGAAAAATATATGCACTGCTATGTTAATGTCTCATGTCTTGTCTCATGTCATAAAAGCTGACCAGTTCACCGGTTTTAAATTCCAGTGAACTGTTGTAACAACCTTATGGGCGTAGTTCCTGTGGCTATCTATATGTATATATTGCATATATTACGAATATCATTTTTTTCAAAATCAATCAATCGTTCTCTCTCTCTCTCTCTCTCTCTCTCTCTCTCTCTCTCTATATATATATATATATATATATATATATATATATATATATATATATATAGAGAGAGAGAGAGAGAGAGAGAGAGAGAGAGAGAGAGAGAGATAGAGAGAGTGATAGAGAGAGATATAGATAGATATATAGATATACACGAAACAGATGTATTAGAAAATGATTGGGTTTTACTGCCTTATTATCAACAAGGCAGACTGTTTTTGCCATTCATATATATAAATATGTATATATGTATATACATACATTATACGCTTGCCACTTGCCTTCTATCCCCCAATAAAACAAATCACAAATTTCACTGCCCATCAATAATCCATCACATTTACAGTTTTCTTTAATAATATAAAACATATTCTAGCTGCCTGAACGCCACATATCTCTCATTCGCCAAACCAAACAATTCCCACGCGATCAAACCACATCCCAAAACAGTTCAAACCCCTTCTAATTATACCTGGTAATTAACATGAACAAGGGACCTTAATTTAAATACTTGTTCTCCCTACGGAAACTTCCGGTCATCGCGACCTGAGCTCACCTGTTGTAGGAAAGTTGCTACCTGACCTCGGCTGTTCTAGCTACCTCACTATCTTCTCTTGCTATCTGTTTTTTTTTTTTTTATTTATCACCAGATAATTTTTTTTGTATTTTGTTTCTTGATTGTTTTGTTATATACTATATCACTTACTGATTTAATATATCTTGTCTATTGTTTGAAGAAGTTGCGTAGAAACTAATGAAAATGACCTTTCGTCAAGATTTTTTTTAAGCAATTGTTGATGATTTTACGGCGAAAGGTTCATGCATGTTTTAAAACTTTCTACGTCTTTTGATAGTACCAGGAACTGACAAGAGCAGGTGAATACCAAGTCAGATACCACTTTAGCACTTCAAAACACTTGATCATTTGCGCAGTGCAATCTAGAACCAGCTATCATCCCAGAATACACATACGCTTAGATAGAAGAATTCACTGAAAAAGGCAAGGCTAATCGTATACCAAGAAGATAGACATATCTTTCGTTGAATCAGCACTAATTACAAATTTGGCCTTACCCACCGAGATAACCCGCATGATGAACGTCTAGAGATGAAATAACGTAAAAAATAACAATCTTTTAGATGTTCCTTAGATCTAGATTTCCACAACGTTGACGCAAAATCGAACTTCAATCGTAACCAGACCTTCGACTTTATTTCAGACTGAACGCACCTGAGCCAAAGATTATAATCTTTGCCTCAACCGTAAACATATATCCAAAACACACCTTCTCTCCAACAACATACAGTGTTCATATATTCGACTCGCTTACTCGACGCTGACAATTCAAGCAACAACACAATGTTTATGTTACCTCAATGCACCCAGCCCGAGAAGAGAAAAAATAGGTCATGCGATCGCTAATACACACAAAACCCAGACGTCTGCGCTACCTCAGTGGCAGGCAAGTCGACGGTTTGCACACGTGTGGCGCATCAACCAAAATGATTATGAGATCTCGGGAAAAATTAGGTCGTGGGCTGAGTGGTTGTTGGGTTCGGGTGGGCGTGGGCGTGGGTTTGGGTTTGGGTGTAGGAGATGTAGACGTTTAGAAAGAGTGGGAAGAAGTAGAAACAATAGGAAAATAAAGAAAAGACGGCGAAGAAAAAGGAGTAGATGAGGAAGAAGAAGAAGAAGTTGGAGAAATGTAAGATTGGATATAAATAGAAAAAAGGACGAAGAAAAGAAATTAGAAACAGAAGAAGTTGAAGATGAAAAAGAAGACGGCGAAGAAGAAGGTGAAGAGGAGGAAAAAAGAGAATAATGATGATAAAATGAAGTAGAAGAATAAGATGTTAAGTAAAAAAAGAAGAAGAAGATAAAGTCGAAGAAGATGAAGAAGAAGTAACTAAGGAAGAAGAGTAAATACTAGGAGAAGAAGAAGAAGAAGAAGAAGAGGAGAAAAGAAGTAGAAGTGATAACAGAAGAAAAAGAGTAGACGAAAAGCGTGGGCAAAAGAGAGAGTTGGGAGTGAGCGCAAGCTATTATTTTCCTTTGAATATTCTAAATGTCAAGATGACGTCACATCCATGGAACCAGGTTTCCGTTGCTCGATCAATTATTGCATTTCTCGTCTGTCATGCACTTGAAATTAAGTATAAGCTTTTGTATTACTATTTCTGCCTTTCTATCTCTATATCTCTTATTTATGTCTCTATCTTATTCTGTCTCTGTTTTTGTCTCTATCTCCATCTCTATTTCTCTCTCTGTCTATGTCTCTATCTAAGTCTCTATCTGTCTGCCTCTCTCTCTCTCTCTTTCTCTCTCTCTCTCTCTCTCTCTCTCTCTCTCTCTCTCTCTCTCTCTCTCTCTCTCTCTCTCTCTCTCTCTCTCTCTCTCTCTCTCTCTCTCTCTCTCTCTCTCTCTCTCTCTCTCTCTCTCTGTACATATACATGCCCTAGATTAACCATTAAGCAATGTAGACACGGGCATAGGGCACCAAGGGAAAGGGCACCACTGAACACCGGTGGCATAAATGTATTCCAGATTTATAAAGAGGATATGGCCCTGTTTTATGGCATTCTTTATCATTTTCGCTTTATCGTATCACACTCAATAAAGACATTTTTAGGATATATCGTGCTAACACCTCTGATTTCGTAGATACGCCCAAGGGATACTATTGGATGGGTCGGGGAGGTACCCACCTACCCATCCATCCATCTATCTAACCATCCATCCATCTATCCATCTATCTATCCACCCACCTATCCACCCACCTATCTATCCATCCACCCACCCACCCATCCATCCATCCATCCACTCACCCACCTACCCACCCATCCATACATCCATCCATCCACCCACCCATCCACCCATCCATCAATCCATCCACGTGAAGAATTCATGCTAAACGAATTGTAAACAAAACAACGGAGGAAAAGAAAAGAAAAGAAAAGAAAAAAACAGGTAAATACACGAATACGCTGAAGGCCTTTTCGCTATATTGCTTTCTTCTGCAACGAATATCACGAATCACTATTATACCCGACTTATTCGTGTGTCGATCTTTCATTTCTTTTTTTATTTTTCTTATTCTTTTTTCTATTTTTGTATTTCTATTTTCCTATTTTCCCCCTATTTTCCTAGAAGGTTTTTCTATTCTTTCCCTTCGTAGTATCATGAACCATCCATCCATACTCATAAGACATATATAATTCCTTCCACTCCCCCTCCCCTCTCCCCTCTCCCCTCTCCCCTCCCCGGCAAACGACATAAGCCAGATATTACTTGCAATTGCACTAATCAACAAAACCCACGGCTTCTGCAACTCTTCGTGGGGTTCATGAGTGTTGACACCTTGACATTTAGGGATTGGTAGGGAGAGAGAGAGAGGGAAGGAGGGAGGGAGGG
>BOPN01000038.1:934168-939168 GCA_017312705.2 Penaeus japonicus
AACTGATGATAAATAACAATTTAATGCTATTACTAACACCAAACCTCTAAAATCAATCTGGTATAATCTTCACACTTCTGTTTTATCTAGACTTCTTTTTCTCTTTCACTTTTCCTGACTTTCCTTTCTAGACTATGATGTTCATTTGAGAGAGACAAAGAGAGAGAAAAAGAGATTTATTTATATTTTGGAGTAATTATGAGGGTAAAAGCCAAAATCATTCTTAACCCAACGACTCGGTTGTATGTGGAGAGTACAGCGTCACTAGTACCTGGCCCTCACTCAGGGAGAATTTTCAGCCAGTGGCCAAACCGTACAAGTCACGTGCTCTCTATTAACGTTATGTACTTTCTCTTTGGCATTGAGATAGCCTTTATGTGTAATGCATGATTTTGCTGTTTTACCATATACTAATTAATTCAAGCCTCTGATAGGTAGATATTTGTTGCATAGAATCCATATCAATCCCTTAAGCACTTTATACTCTATTTAATGGAATTACTGTGATTTTATAGGATGGCAAAAATAGGATTTTGTTTAAGTTTGGCTATTTTTAATAGGTACACTGACTAAGAGCCACACCCAACTCTGAGCACTTGCTTTGGGTCATCTTCCTCTAGGTTCAACAGAACTTCCACCAACCATAGCGGTTTACTTTTGATGCTGTGTTGAGCTTAATGCTGGTACTGTCCCCCTCTTGTGCAAGTGTGTGTCTGCAAGAGCGGACATGTGAACTCATTTCAGAAGCCCAGCTGAGTCATTCTGTTTCTGAGTGCGTTGTGCGTTGTGAAGAGAATTGACAACCAACCCCAATGTCAAAAGGGCAGGATAGTACCTTCTATTAACCCATTCATGCCGGGGGCATTCCAGCCTTGTAAGTTGTAATGCCGGGGCTCTCGAACGCATAGGCCTAAATCAATTAAATGATCGACGCCATATGACAGCACCCTGCGAACGGGCCTTGAATGCGCGGTACCCATGGTGTACCACCCGTCCAAAGAGGGTTAATGCTGGTGCTGTCCCCCTCTTGTGCAATTGTGTGTCTGCAAGTGCGGACATGCAAACTCATTTCAGAAGCCCAGCCAAGTCATTCTGTTTCTGAGTGCGTTGTGAAGATAATTGACAACCAACCCCA
Source organism: Penaeus japonicus (assembly GCA_017312705.2). NCBI lineage: Eukaryota > Metazoa > Arthropoda > Malacostraca > Decapoda > Penaeidae > Penaeus > Penaeus japonicus. The sequence goes on from BOPN01000038.1 coordinate 935,304, forward strand.
ATGTCCAGAGGGCAGGAGAGTACCTTCTATTAACCCAGTCACGATGGGGGCATACCAGCCTTGCATGTTACAATGCCGGGGCTCTCGAACGCATAGGCCTAAATCAATTAAAACAAGGAGTAACTAAGTGTCACTTGGAATGTACATATTACTCCAGTGTTCTCTAGGATTTAAATTTTCAACTGAACATTGTCTATAATCATAATGCTACACAGGACTATAATTTTCACTATCAGTGTCATAATCTTCTAATGAAAATGCAGTCCTTGCATGGCATATCCCCTGGCAGAGCGCATGAAACCATGACATACACGTACGGTACATACAACTGGTCAGACAGAGTTATTGGCTTAACCCATTCACGATGGGGGCATTCCAGCCTTGCATGTCACAATGCCGGGGCTCTTGAACGCATAGGCCTAGATCAGTTAAATAAACGACGCCGTATCGCGTCCCCAGCGAACGGGCCTAGAATGCGTGGTACCGTAGTGTACCACCTGTCCAGAGAGGGTTAATGTGGTGATGATTCAGAATTGTATAACAGCACTGATAGGAAAAGGTAAATTAAAAAATATTGACAACTATGATAATGCTTGTTTTCTCCAAGGCTCTCCATTGCAATATGCAAAAGAAATATACTGAAATAATTTTGATGTATTCAAAAAGATCTTGATGAACTGATAAAAATACTTGTTTTCATATGATTATGTAATACAAGACTAATTATGAATTCACACTGACAATCTGGAAAGATTTTTTTTATGGAAAATGGATACTTGCAACAAATCCCCAACAAAGAATTCTATACATTTAACAAACTTTACTATAGGTATATACTGAAGAAATATAAAGATGATATTTTTCTCATGTTTTTATTTACTAACAAATAATCTTACACATATAAAAATTGTTTTCCTTTCTTATTTTCTGGCATGCATCACCAGCATTTAAAAACTAATAATAATGATGATAATAATAATAATAATAATAATAATAATAATAATAACATCAGTGATATATGATGAACGTTGCTCGATGTTTGGTAATCATTCCTCGAATCCAGATAACAAATTCTGTGTCAAAAAACTTTCGCTCCACGTTAAAAAAATATCCAGTATTGATTATATAAAATAGGATGCATATCATAAACAGGATACTATGATCAGATAGACTAAAAGACAGACAGAATTTTTCGCTTGCGGGAAATTTTGTAACGCGTAGAAAAGAAAATGACCATCATTCGTCCTTTAGAGTCTCTTCAGGAAGAGGAGGAAATAATATGTACTCGGGTCTCCTGCTTCAGAGTTTAAGCAATTGTCTTTGTATCTCACTAAAGGAAAGGGGAGGCATAATACTTAAGGAAGCCAAACTATCGTAACATTACACGTTCAACAATTGCCGAACTGAAGAGCAGGCACGTCGGCTCCTCTCGGTATCCTCAGCTGCGAAGACTTTGAATCTTTATACGCACATACATGTATATATATAATACCAACTGAAAAAGCCTGCTAATTTGATACATTGAAATCCCTAGGATCCAGAGGTTTTTGCTATCGAACTGCAAAATGTGACTAACTTCACCTGGGATGACATCTTAACTTATGGCAATAATTCTAGTTAATACGTGGCGTTGAACGGCTCACTTTGGTTCTTCGATTTGTCCTTTAATGAGATCAGTCATGACGGGATACTGGACTTTCTTCTTGTTTAGTTCGTCTTGGGCCCAGAGGAGCAGCTTCAGAAGCTCGGCTAGGAGGGGTGTCGTTTCTTCTTGATTCTGTGCCCTGAGGATCGCCGCATTCAGCTCGCTTGCAACCTTATTTGGGATTTGAAAGATAATATATATAAATATAAATAAATATAATCAGGAACCCAGAGTTAGAAAGACCCAGTATGTTTTCAAAAATTAAAATAAATATCCACACAAATCATCACTGAAGATCTACATCACAAAAACACCAAAGCAAGTCCTGTATCCTTGCTACTCATCCTGACAGCTTCCAACTTTCTCTTACCTTCTGTCTGTGCGAAGGATGAAGGAGGTCTCCGAAGGGGGAAGTGTCGGGCTGATCAAAGGCTAGGAGCGCTAAGGTTCTTTCGAGTTCGTTAAGAATTGTCGGGTCTCTGTGGCCTCTCTCTGCGAGGTGATCCTGAGCGTAGACGACAGCTTCTTCTATCCTTCCCTCGCGGATTAATTCGATCAGAACTTGTTGCTGTTCATGGGAAACAAAAATGAACTCAACAAAACAGAGATAAAAACCACAGACCTTTCCAGCTACACTTTACAATATTCATAAACCAACCAGCCGATGCACTAAATAACAAAAATTCTGTACCTGGAGATGAAAGTACAGCTGAGAATTATCGTCTAGAATTTCCGGATGGAGTTCAGTCACCATCCTCATGGCATCTTGAAAGTGGCCTGCTTGGATGGTGGAGCGAATGCGAATCCGCTCATCAAGCTGATCGAGGTCCATCGGCGGCTTGATGTTTGCCTCGATGGAAAATTTCTCTGCGGCTTCTTTGAAACCCTCTGAAAATCATACATATGGTGAGATGGTGAGGCATTATGATGAGGTTGTCATGCCTGTGATAAAATGTACTGCTTCACTATAATTCTATACATTTGCATAAACTCTGTCAAAGTTTAAATAAGCATACTAGAGATATCTTGCAATATTTCATAAAAAGTTGAAAAATTTTAAAGTCTACATCATATATCTTTATATATGTGTGTGTGTGTATATATGTGTGTATATGTGTATATATAAATATATATAAATATATATATGTATATATATACATATATATACATACATATACACACTCATACATACATACATATATATATATATATATACACACATACATACATACCCATATACACATACATACACATGTATCTATATATGTACATATATATATATATATATATACACATACATACATACCCATATACACATACATACACATGTATCTATATATGTACATATATATATATATATATATACACATACATACATACCCATATACACATACATACACATGTATCTATATATGTACATATATATATATATATATATACACATACATACATACCCATATACACATACATACACATGTATCTATATATGTACATATATATATATATATATATACACATACATACATACCCATATACACATACATACACATGTATCTATATATGTACATATATATATATATATATATACACATACATACATACCCATATACACATACATACACATGTATCTATATATGTACATATATATATATATATATATACACATACATACATACCCATATACACATACATACACATGTATCTATATATGTACATATATATATATATATATATACACATACATACATACCCATATACACATACATACACATGTATCTATATATGTACATATATATATATATATATATACACATACATACATACCCATATACACATACATACACATGTATCTATATATGTACATATATATATATATATATATACACATACATACATACCCATATACACATACATACACATGTATCTATATATGTACATATATATATATATATATATACACATACATACATACCCATATACACATACATACACATGTATCTATATATGTACATATATATATATATATATATACACATACATACATACCCATATACACATACATACACATGTATCTATATATGTACATATATATATATATATATATACACATACATACATACCCATATACACATACATACACATGTATCTATATATGTACATATATATATATATATATATACACATACATACATACCCATATACACATACATACACATGTAT
>BOPN01000039.1:7500-12500 GCA_017312705.2 Penaeus japonicus
AATCAAGCTGCCAACCCATCACCAACATCGACACCCGGACACTCCACCGCACCTCAACTATGCACAGCCATAACAAGAACTTCAAGATTGGAGCAATGGAAGCAGCTGTTCAGAGACAAATTTCCTGATCTTCCGTAAGTCATGACCAGAAGATACTCATCTCAGTGTCACAGCTACGTGCACTTATATCTAGTCACGCCTGCAGACATTGTAAAAGAGAAATAACTCTGAAGACATCTCAAGACTGTTTGGGCACCACCCTTCAGTCCATCTGTGAAGGGTGCAAAGTAGAAGGTACCATTGAGCTAAGATGAGTTGCACCTTTGGGCAGAAATCCATGAAATGTAATGGAAATGAAAATCAGGATTTATAAGCCTCTAATGAACAATCTGGGGTTTCCTGCATTGAACAGGATTGATGGAGCCATGGGTTTCACTTTATTTTCGAATGGAAAGTACTTCCTTCACGCAAAGTACCTGTATCAGGCAATTGATACCCATTTCACGATGATGGAAGATGGAGTCAAGGGTATATTCCATCACAATGAGATAGTTGAAGCTGTTGTGCTGGACGACACAACTGGAGCCCTGAACAGCAGATGTTAATGAAAATTACAATGTGACGTCATCATTTATCCTAAAAACGTCATTATTTATCCTAAAAACGCCATTATTTTTACAGCAAATCCGTTGGTTTATTCTATTTGGGGGGCAGTTATATTCATCATTAATATACTTTATTTACTTTTTCAGTTATGGGAAATAAATAATTTTATTTGAGACCAAAATCTTAGTTAACCCTTTCCAGATGGGGATTGATTTGCTTGTCCAGTCCTCATGACAGACACTGGTACCTCCTATGCGTAATTATGATTGGCACTGTTACACCTCACTCACTAAGAGTTATTACTCAAAGTGTAATAGAAAGACAGTGATCCACTCTCCCCCATGGTCAGATATGACATGATGACTATTGTCATTTACGTCACGATGCCCATTGTCAGGCAAAAAAAATTGTCCTGTTTGTCATGCCACCAGTCCGCAATGGGTTTTTTGTTCAGTTACTGATTAATGAAACCAATATTTGTCAATATTTTATAGAAATATGAGTATGTTATTTAGCCTTTGCATTTCATTCTTCTTTGATTGTCATTTGAATTCAGTTCTGAGGCCTTTATAGTACACAAACCTTAGTTAGCATTTATCAAATACTAGAATGTATGTCTGGGTTTTGCTATATTTCATTTTCACTTTACTAAAGTAATGTTCTTACTAATGCTGTTAACTCGAACACCAGTCCAGACTGATATCAGCAGAAAACCTAATTTATTTATCACAAAAGTTAACCCAACAACTTCCATTTCAATCTTTAATTTAAATGAGGGCCTACTGGCTTCCATTTCACACAGGAGATACACTCCCAATCATGTGATCTATGTCACATAATGTATGTAAATAACAATAAAGAAACTATTACCACTGAGTCAATGTCTGAATGGCTTAAAAACATTATCAATCACTTCCCATGATATCTTTATTATATACTTTGTAATAGATTTAGATCTGAATTTCTATATCTAATTCATCAAGTTACATTGCTGAAGTTTATCATTATTTGAATATCAATATATTCAGTTTGGGCAGAAGTATAGTATGACATTCCAATAGAAAAATTGTCTATTTGGTTTACAGCAAAGAATATCCTTGAGATTACCTGTGGAAGTGTTATGAGAAAATCATTTCACCCTTGAAGAGATCTAAATTAGCCAGCCAATTTAATCTAAGCAAATTATACACGATGGAATTCAAACTCATTTGTCTTGCAAATTCATTATATCTTTCACATCTGGTCCTCCTTTTGTGTTCACAAAAAAGAAATGATACAAAACTGATGAATAGAAAATTTAGACAAGAGGCTTTAGAGGCTAGTACACATCACCTGAAAGTGCTGAATATAGGTTAAAAAAATATACATTATATTTAAGAAAAAGAAAAAAAAAAATCATAATTGACTTTAAATTTTTTTTTTAAATATATCACTGTAAAGAAAGAAAGACAATCTAAAACAAATTTGACATTACCACGTTTAGGTCAAAGTATATTTAAGCTTTATTCATCAATTGTAAACTGCAAAGATATCAGTTATATATATATCAAAAAAGAAAAAGAAAAAAAAGAGCTGCATTATGCTTTCCCAGGCATCACAGCATAGGAAATCCTCGTTTATATTTCGTTATATATATCGTGCAGGGTTCAATCACAGTGAGCGGTTTGTCTTTTGAGTTGGCAATTCCTCTCCCCTTTATTTCTTCTTTCCTTTTGCTGCTAGTTCCATGCCTCTAATGTATTTCCTTGGTATATGGTACGTTTCTGGAAGGAAATTAAATCAGTGAACTGCAGCTCCTCGATAACTGTTTTTATAAGTAAAATTTAATGTTTCATATTTACACATGTATGCTTGCATAAACATATATGGGAGTTTGCATGAGCGTGCGTGTGAGTGTGTATGCGCGCACGTGTTTGTGTATGAGAGAGTGAGAGTGAGAGTGAGAGTGAGAGTGAGAGAGAGAGAAAGAGAGAGAGAGAGAGAGAGAGAGAGAGAGAGAGAGAGAGAGAGAGAGAGAGAGAGAGAGAGAGAGAGAGAGAGAGAGAGAGAGAGAGAGAGACAGAGAGAGAGAGAGAGAGAGAGAGAGAGAGAGAGAGAGAGAGAGAGAGAGAGAGAGAGAGACAGAGAGAGAGAGAGAGAGAGAGAGAGAGAGAGAGAGAGAGAGAGAGAGAGAGAGAGAGAGAGAGAGAGAGAGAGAGAGAGAGAGAGAGAAAGATTAGATAAGATGAGTCAGCACTCATAGCTGGCAGAGGCCGGGCCGCCTTGAGCATATAGCCCGGGCGAAGCGACGTCTTCGCATATCTGTCTGAACTGAACTGAACTGAGAGAGAGAGAGAGAGAGAGAGAGAGAGAGAGAGAGAGAGAGAGAGAGAGAGAGAGAGAGAGAGAGAGAGAGAGAGAGAGAGAGAGAGAGAGAGAGAGAGAGAGAGAGAAAGAAGAAGAGAGAAGAGAGAAAGAGAAAAGAGAGAAAGAGAGAAAGAGAGAGAGAGAGAGAGAGAGAGAGAGAGAGAGGGAGAGAGAGAGAGAGAGAGAGAGAGAGAGAGAGAGAGAGAGAGAGAGAGAGAGAGAGAGAGAGAGAGAGGAAAAGGGAGAGAGTGAGAGTGAGATGAATTCTGTACATTTTTCATCCTTTTCTAATAAAGGCTGACTCACCTAGCAACAACTTGGAGACAAAGGCAACTTGGTTTCCCTGTACAAGCACTTGTGTTGTTCCTTGGGGTTTATGCTCAGCTGGTCCCACACTGGTGCTGGCTGCAACTCCCACCTGGATCTGATGAGCAAACTCTGCTTCGTCGATGCCATAAATGTAAGCGTTGTATATCAATGTAACCTGCAATGAAAACCAGAAATTGTTTTATGTTTTGATTTAACCAGTTTCCCATGCATAGTATACTTTTTATTTTTTATTTATTTTTATTTTTTGTAATTTTTGACTCTGTCCTTTAATCTGAAAAGTGAGGTTTCTTATGACCTGAATATAAAAAAAAATATAAAAAATTAACTCTTTAAGACATAAATAAACAAAGGCAATTTACCCTCAAAAGCTATACACTGCAGAGAAGGGTTATTTTATGTAGAGACCCATTTGGCTATTTTTGTCATTTCTGTTAATAAAGCTGGTATTGTCTGGCCAATTTCTTCCAGCTACACCCACCATACCATCCCTATACCTTGAATTCCCATTGTAAGACTGGAGCCAATCATACAGTCAAATTTCTCACCTTTGTTGTGATTAGAATGCCATGAGCGTAAAATAGTTACTCTTCTGCTGTATGGCATATTTCATCCAGTTAAATCCCCATCCTTTCCTCTACAATGTATTATTACATATCATACTGTCACCTTCTGGTCTTTTACTGACTTTTTATTTTTTTAACAAATACATAATTCATTACTCCATTCATATTTTATCTGTGATTTCTGTAATTCATCCTCCTTTTTGCTCACATGCATGAGGTAATGTGAAAATGTTTTCAGCTTTGATACTTCAATGTACAGAAAGTACTTAATACATAACAGTGATACATACATTTTATTGTGTGTAAAATCAAGCTAAGATTAGCCTTAGTAAAACTTAAAAACTCAAACCAGAAAGTGAAAAAGAAAGAAAGAAAGGAAAATACTCTAAAATCTTCATGTTTTGGAATTCTCGGTAATCAGAGAACCATGATCAAGAAGAGCAATAAAGTACCTTCTTGTTTCCACTTCTCTTAGCGACGTTGATTTCTATTGGCTCCAGCTTGCCCTTTCTGATGACTGGATTGAATCCCGGTCTGGTGATTCTTATTGCAGGCGCCATCTTGCCAAGCATGCGGGAAAAGATTTCGTCCCAGCGCAACTTCTCCTTATAGCCCTCCTTCCTGTTGACGACTGCTTCATGGAGCACTGGGTCAAGGGTAACCATCCTTCAAAAACAAAAAATAGGTACACACTATTAACTTTGCAGCAATGTTACTTGAAACAGAATTTTCATGAAAGATATATGCAAGAGATGCTCAGCTGGAATGTTTACTTACTTGTCCCCTTCCTTCTGGAGACCTTTTCTCTTGATGTAATTGGTAACTACTTGTCTAACTTCGCCTGTTATCAAGACATCACCTTTACTGAAAAAAAGAAGATTCTAGTATCAATTTCACTGGATTGAGCACCATTTAAATTCTGTGATTCCACACAAAATATAAATTTGTGCCCTAGCATTCATCTAAAAAAAGTTGGTTGGTAAGGCATAAGCAACATTCATGAAAGGTTGATGCTGGATATATTTTGAAATCCCGAAAAATAACGCTCAGTATATCCTTTCCTTCGTTCTAGCCATTTACACCAACCTTTTTATCTTGCTTACAGACAGACCTTTTTGTATAAATAATAAAAGAGTACAGGTATTTTCACCAATA
>BOPN01000039.1:17500-25000 GCA_017312705.2 Penaeus japonicus
TAATACCTCTCAGCATCCCGTAAAACTGGGTGAGTGAAAAACACTAAGAGGTGTAACATTGTGTGGCACCGGGAGAGATCTTGTACATGGAGGCTGCGTGAGCTTCTTATCTCTACGGCACGTAATTGCCCTACCATAAAAGGGTTAAGGAAATGGAACTTTAGAAAAATGACAAATCTGCCAAAGATATGGAAAGAAAGAAAGAAAGAAAGAAAGAAAGAAAGAAAAAAGTTGCCAATTATAATGCCCAGGTGCACATACAAATTGGGTGTGGCCTACCCCCTAGTATATGTGTAATAGAGACTTGGAAAGAATGTCTCAGGTATATATTTGCCATACTGGCCAAACAAAGCTCTCTCATGTTCCTTATTGTATGTAAATCTGCGGGTTTGACGTTTCAAGCCAGTTTTCATACTGTGAAGACACGAGATAGATTTTCTTGCCCAGTTTCCGGGATGGGTTTTATTTCAGAGAGAGGCAGCTTTACATAACATAACACGACTTTTCCCACTCTTTCAGTCAATCATTGTAAAAAAAGACCCATTTTTGTGTTTACAATTTTTTTTCGCTTTATCGAATTGAGAAACTTATATGTGTCACATGCCAAGCTCTATCAATGCTACAGTTGGCTAAAACTGTAGTAAAGGGTCTATATCAGCTCATTATTTTCTTCATACTCAGTGTGATAGAAGTATTGCTATATTATAGGAGGATAAAAGCAAGTTCATTTTTTTCGTATTCATGTACTGTCATGAACAAATATGAAAACTATAACCATCCATAATAAAGGGAACATGAAGATGCAGGCCATAGTACAAGGCATCCCTACTGGCACAGGGGCATGACACTGGGCATGGTTGAGTCCTCGTTCTGCCTGCACATCCTTCATTGCCGGGACTTTAGAGCGAGAGGTAGGCAACTTACTGTGTGTCATTGCTCTCTCAAGATAGTGCTTGCTGGACACCATGGATGGGTACCATTCAACCCTCTTTCTCCTGCTGGTGCTAGGAGAAAATGGTGCTATTTAGATTTTGGATTTTAGGTGAAACGCATTTGCTTAATATTACAGCAATTAGAGTAAGTATGACTGCAATTGTCTTCCTCACTCACTCTTTACTCATAGTGCAATAAAATAACACAGTGATCGAAAATCCCCCAGAGCCATGTACGGCATGACGCCCGTCGTCAGCCCAAAGCTCCTGCGTTATGTATGTCACGACATCCGTCCACAATGGGTTGACAATGCATTCACAAGATATATAACAAAATAAGGAACTAATCCAAGTTCTATGTATAGAAACCAAAATAAAAATATCCAATTAGGTAGCACGAAGTTCTCTGAAAAAGGGGTGGTCTAGGAGGGAAGGGGCATTACCCCCCTCCTTGGTGAGGGCTCACCCTATCACCAGGGAAAGTCAGGTTAATCATTGGGTTAAGATTTAGTATACTAAAATACCCCCAAAACAGCACTTGCAAAATTCCCGGCAAAATTGCGTATGTCACGTGGGTGAGTAGATTGTAAAGAAACCGCAACATTTACATCTATCTTATCTTAAAGTTGACAGGAATATACAAGAACTAAGCTACATTTGGGGGATATATTGAGACAATTCATCAATATATAACCCCACAATATCTTTTAACTTATTGAATGCCCTACATAACTCTCTGGGAACAGATGGTGAGGATAATCACGGATTATATCGGCTCTATATAGATCAGAGGAATCCATTGGTACCACATGGGTATTATTCATTAATATGGAAGTATTGAGAGTATCTACTATGAACACAATTTAAAGATAACCAAAAAGTCATGCAAAAAGTCATGCAAAATGTCATGCATTAAAAACACGAATAGTGAATGATGATGTAGACAATTTCTGAGGTTGAAAATATAACAATAAATACCTACAGTAAATTAGTTAGGATCTTAAGAACAATATCTAATATAAATAATACTTTTAAACAATATATTAAATAAAATACCATTGCAACATGTGTGTCAATCCCAACGAAGACATTCACTCCATTAATTTATAACACCAAGAATATATCTACAGCCTAATAATAATCAATTGCTCTCTACTGACCGTGGATACCAGGTGAGGCAGTCAGTGAATCTTAATTCCAATCTAAATTAGTAAAAAAATATGGTTGAAAAAGGTTGGCGATTGATGTCCCAGTCTCACTCGCAGGGACTCTCTATCCAGCACTTTTTCGCCACTTTAGGTAGAGTTTGGGACACTTTCGTCATTTCGGAAGATATAGATTTTGGATGAGATATGGATTTTTTTTAACAAGTCTATTGCGAGATTTATTTTATTGTAGATGTTAAGTTACAAATTGTATATGTTTGTAAGGATTGTAGTCTATCTTGTGGTATTCACGGTTTTTGGGATCTGAATACATTCTCTTATATATTGGCTAAATTTTCAATGTAAAATTCAATAAATATCTCGAAGATGTAATGCAATTTACATCATATCAAACAGATACAACATCCAATGATAAAATACATATCTCTATGACATGTCACATTATAGCTGACCTAAATTGTGTTGGATGGGAAAAACCTTTACAAAATTTTAACATGTCAAAATAAAACCGGATTACGTATCCGATAATATTTCCCTGATATAACGATTCATTTTCCTTCCCACACTATTTGAATGAAAGACTGTAGTACTTTTCGTATCTTATACTTGATGATAGGTAAATCATATGTAATTATAAAAAATAACCTATATTTGCAATCAATATCATTAATCAACTGATTGATTAATTACCGCCGACCCCGGTGGACTTGATATATTGTATAAAATTATTAACTGATAAAAAAATATATGCTAGTACATCTTAACATCACTAAAACCTTTTAATTGTATACTTAGCTAGTGAAAGGGGGCAAAGAAAAACAATCTTGACAGAGTTATGACTGTCTTTTCTTACTTATATGTCATTTACTTTTTCCCAGGTAGAGTAAACCGGTAGAAAGCGTTAGTTACAAATTACAACAATACAATTCAGGAGAAAAATGATAAAATATTTTAGTTTGGCTTAAAAATTATCAACAGAAAATGAAATTTAGTGATTATAGAAAACGGATTTGATCTACTTCATCTACCTGTATTCATATATTAAAAAACTGATGTAGATTATAAACCACGTGGACCTAGGCGTGCAATATACTAAACCTGAAAACAAAACTTACTGTCAACATGAATGGTAATGATAATACTGGTGCCTAATAACAATGATATATTTATGCAATTGGTATTGTATTTAACAAATATGATTTTCCCTCTTACTGGAAAATGTGTCGAATTCTTTGTATGGGAGCTGACAACTTTTTAAATTAGATTATGAAATAATGTGAGTGTATAAATTTGCATGGTATGCTTCCATTTATTGGTAACGACTATTCTTATCGTACTTTCTAAACACCAATAGCTGCTGTCCCATGAGGATCAGTTTAAGCACGGGGGAATAACAACTTCTATAAATTTCAGATATTGGAGATCTTTCATGTGGTGTTATGTTCTTAGATTAGAGACCTGCCGGATAGTTTGTCAGTATTGACATGTATAATTGTACACACACGCCAAGACGCAGAGAAAGCTGTTTCAAATAGATTGCACTTTTATCTGTCTATCCACACTCCATCTTCAAGTGGCGTGTAACAGATCACAGCATGAGACTTGGCAAACTTATTTCTGGTGTTGGTCTAATTTAACAGAGCATGGGGATTTGATGCCAAGTATTATGTTAATTTGTGTATGCCACTGTGGGTTGAAAACGAAAAATGGTTCTTTCCTCACGACGAAAACTTTTGCAGTCATAGGACAACTACAGTCAATTTGCTGAGAAGCAATAGACTCTTACACGAGAAAGATCATTAGAATTCATTGTGGAATTAATCCTAAAGGAGAATAAATAATTTCACAATAAAAGATATGTATTGTTACTGACGCGTTTCCATGTTATATGTACAAGACAACAAGCACATGTTTTTTTTCTGGCACGTAATTCCTTGGAACACTAAAACGCGTTATTACGATGCATTGTGAAATCATTAATACTTATGCATAGCTATTTAAAGTGACATATACATCAGCCTTAGAACTGTGAGGGACACACATGTTACTTGTGTACTATAATAACCGTGGACAACATTATATGTATTATTTTGATAGAGTTCATTGTATGGCAACGGGTAGTAATTTCTTGGCATTGATAAAATCAGTAGAAAACATAAAGCTACCTGGTATAATTTTCCAGCGAAATAGCTTTATGTTTAGTAAAAGGTTTCGATTTTCTTTGGAGAATACATTCTGCTCTCTCAAAGATTCAATTGTATTTCATTAGTATTTTCAGCGATAGGGGGAACTATCACCGTCTATCAATGTGGATATATATATATATATATATATATATATATATATATATATATATATATATATATATATATATATGTATATATATATATATACACCGGCCATCAAAAATGCACTGATAAAAGGAAAAAAAATATACAGTGATGGGAAAATACCATCAATGTATGAATGGGTGTGCGTCTATATATATATATATATATATATATATATATATATATATATATATATATATATATATATATATATATGTATATATATATATATATATATGTGTGTGTGTGTGTGTGTGTGTGTGTGTGTATATATATATATACATACATATATATATATATATACATATATATATATATATATATATATATATATATATATATATATATATATATTTACACACATTTACTGAGTAATCTCTTGTTTATGGTTAATCTGAAATAAGTTTCACTTCGTTTGATTTCCCATGGGCAGTTTCCCATTAGTTAATTTCAAATCACATGAAAGCTGTGAGAATATTCTTAATTGCAGACAAGAGAAGACTAGTAAATAAAGTAATAGTAAAAATGGCTTTGCTACTAAGAGACGTTTTTTAACCCTAGATGTTTGTATAATACTTATAAGATTATTATTAGCACTGTTATCATTTGTGGTGTTATCATTTTTACTACTATTATTATCATTATTACTACTATTGTCATCATAATTATCATTATATCTACTATTGCTGTTACTATTATTATCATTATCACCGTTATCATAACTATATATATAACCACTCTTCATTTTACATCTTAACGACAGAGACACAATGTTACTCATATATGTAATGAAAAAGCGACACATCATCCGAGAAAGAGGCCCTGGATAACGGACATCGGGGTGGCGAACACCTACATACAAATCACTAAAACTACATCGCCATACAGAGACAAAGAGAGAAACGAGAGCTGCCAAACAAATAGTCCAAGTACAATAAGAAAAACATTAAATAAAATACACTAAAGAGTTAGAAAGAAAAAATGGGACGAGGACAAATGAGAGATGCAAAAAGTGAAAGAGAAAAATGATGCGTGAGGTCCCGTGAGACCGTATCCACACACGACTCGTAAACAGAGGGCGAGCGAACCGGGAAAGAGCACAGCAGGGTTCTTCAAAGTAAAGATCGTCTTCGGGGCTGGTAATCAGCTTGCGGAAAAGAGCATGAAGTGAATAATGTTCAGTAATAGTTACTCTTTTCATTATTCACTTATTAGGTATGATTAATGTATTTGATGTCCTGGAGTTGTGTATTGCCAGCACTTTCGTTACGAAGCAGAGACCCGAAGCTTCGCTGGTGTACAGCTGACGGTCAATAGAACCACTAGGGCAATACATGAAAGCAATCGGTCAATAGAACCACTAGGGCAATACATGAAAGCAATCGGTCAATAGAACCACTAGGGCAATACATGAAAGCAATCGGTCAATAGAACCACTAGGGCAATACATGAAAGCAATCGGTCAATAGAACCACTAGGGCAATACATGAAAGCAATCGGTCAATAGAACCACTAGGGCAATACATGAAAGCAATCGGTCAATAGAACCACTAGGGCAATACATGAAAGCAATCGGTCAATAGAACCACTAGGGCAATACATGAAAGCAATCGGTCAATAGAACCACTAGGGCAATACATGAAAGCAATCGGTCAATAGAACCACTAGGGCAATACATGAAAGCAATCGGTCAATAGAACCACTAGGGCAATACATGAAAGCAATCGGTCAATAGAACCACTATAGATAGTATATTTCATAACTCTCTATGGTTACTAACGTAAGCTTCTTTAAAATCGACGAATCATTGTCAATTTTTATGATCAATATTATCGAACATTTGACGTGGTGATTTTTTTTTTTTTTTTTTTTTTTTTTGTCAATGGCAGAGCTGTTCAGTCTAAACCATATTTAGTAATCTCTTTCCCAATTTATTATTAAACTTTGATATAAGATATTATTGACTAGAATTTTGTATCGCAAAGTAAGAAAACCTACCACTGTGAAATCAACATAGATGTTTCTGTTACCTTTTTAAAACAATATCATAATCATTCCCTGCTCGAAATATTCAGGCATCACTCTTCTCTACCAAATCTTTCAGTCTAAGATAAATATCTTTTCATGATAAGTATTTTCTCCATAACCAATGGGTTCAGCGGTAAATACATCAATACCAGCAACCATTGTATTTCTCATTGTTATTACTACCTTGTTCCTTTCTACTGTCGACGGTAATCCTGCTTTCTACTTGATTTAATCATGTTGTGGCTGATGGTTACGTATTTTCTGGTTCTGGACCGTTAAGTATTTCACACAGTGGTCTATATACTCTTTTTAATAGTTTTTCTTACTTATCAAAATTTTTCCATTTTTGTCTCTAAGTAATTCTTAATAGGTTTGGCAGTCGTTACATATCTTCTTTATTTCTTTGACGTGTTTCCTGATATTGTTTCTCACTTTACTTTTTTCAGTTATTTTTTTCTGTTACAGTCATGACCTCTCGCTTCTTTCTTCTATTTACTGTCGTTGCTTTCCTTTGAGCTTGCTTGAAATCACCCCTCTTGTCCTTGTTATCTCTGTCTTCTATCCATATATTCACTGTGTGAATATATAGATAGAAGAACCATTTGTTTCTTTCTAGATCTTACCAAGCCTAATGTAACCTTAGAGAAGTTATGTCTGCATCTTGGTCATCTAAATCTGCTAAATCCGTGTTCCAACTTTATTTGGTTGTTATTTCTTACTCCACATGCTTTCATAATTCCAAGTTGATTTTTAAATATTTTCTTCACGAGGTTTCTTTTGGTTTAAAATATGAATCTTAGTTTTTGTTTAGGTTCTTGTATCTGTCATAGATGCCTTCAACTCATGAGTCCGTGAGAGAGTTGTCCCTCCTATCACAAAGTCGGTTAGTAGAGCCAGTGTTGTAAGCTTTATCATTCTTGGTGGAGGTTATTGCTCCTTGGATGGCGTCAACCTCTCTTCCAGCTTTGGTGTTCATGTCATCAAGGACAGCCAAAATATGTTACAGTCCATTAGCCGTCACCTCTGGTCGCACCAAGCATTTAA
>BOPN01000039.1:42500-45000 GCA_017312705.2 Penaeus japonicus
CCTGAGGGTGTCTGCCGCCCACAGGAGCTCGTGTGCAAGGCGCCGGGCGCGGTGGGCGTGAGCGATAGGCTGGGAGCAGATCATTGGCAAGCTTCGAACCTGTCTCGACTCTCGAGCAGGTCTGGCGGGTCGGCTCTCAGTCTTGGCAACGCGGGCGTGGGCGTGAACAGCGGGCGAGAGAGGGCGTCCGGTTCCGCCCCGCCCTCGCCTCGCCCCGCCCGCCGCCCACGCCCGCAGCCTCACCACGAGAGGACCCACGTGGAGACTCAGACGAGCTTCCAGAGTTCGGTCCCTTCCACCCCCACGTCGACGTCGTCGTACCCCCTTCCCTCCCCGCCCACGAGACTGGACTCCCCGCCCAACCCAGGTCGCGCCCGAGGCCACCCTTCGCCGCCTCATCCCCACGCCCACCACCCTCTCTCCCTAACCCCGCTCCGCCCATCCTCCCCGCCGTTGTCTGCTCGGAAGATCTCCCGCAGACAGACGCTCTTCAATTACGATGTTCTAAAAAATGCATTTTGTCTTTCCTGCCCGCCCATGGGACTCGCCTTCGCCTCTTCCATGGCTGTCAAATACCAACACGCCCTTGCAGATGACACTGAGGTAAGTCCAGTGCTTTCTGATGGGGTAAGTAGGAAAATCTTACTGTTTTCTGTGTTTTCTTTAATTAATGTGGCCCTGTTACCCAATACTCATACAGCACGATTTCTATAATGTTTACCTCTGAGTTGGCTTATCAGTGTGATTATCAACACATTACATATTCTCCTTTTGATATCCCCCTTTCCCTCCTTCTCTCATTCTCCCCTTTTTTTTATCCCTCTTCCCCTTTCTTTCTTCTTCTCCTTTCTTCTCACTTACACTCTGCGCCCCGATGGAGATGAGCTGTCCGCTTGCCTCTCATATATATTAACTTCTCTCATTTCCCTCAACATGACTCGCAATTTAGGCTCAGGAAGCCGTTATCTCCGAAATCTCATTTTTTCCTTTACGTGTAATAATTCAAAACTGCGACATTAATTGTCCCAACGATGAAAAATAAAAATGGATTTTGTTATAGGATATGTGTTCCGAAGCCGCGTTGGCAAAGTAATCGCAGCGTGCAGTAAGCTGTCTTCTTCCTCTTGTTTTTAGTACCTTTATTATCATTATCATTATTATTAGTGTTAATATTATTATTGTGGTTCCATTTTTTGTTTTAGTTATTATGATTTTTGTATTATTTTGTTGATAATTTTTATTAATACCTTTATTTTAATTATTACAATGCCTTTGTTATTATAACCACGCTTATTCTCCTCCTCCTCCTCTTCTTCCTCCTCCTCCTCCTCCTCCTCATCATCATCATCATCATCATCATCATCATCATCATCATCATCATCATCATTACTTTCATCCTCCTCCTTGTCATCACCATTATTCCCCATCTTCGTAAGATCATTTTTCTATAAGCTTTATTGACAAACTACACATTCTACCCATGGCGTATCTCCCTATCATTTTGCATTAGTGTCTTATTGGAACTCTTAAGGTGGTATCGAATTACAGTTCTTCAGAGGGAGAAGGCTCGGGTCCGTTCCGTTCGCAATTCTGTTTTGTTTGCATTTCGTCTTTCTCTTTTCTCTTCTCTTTCTCTCTTTTTTCGTAGCCTTATGTTCGTCTTTCCTGCATTTAATAATGCCCGTTTGATTGCTCTTTGAGTTACCTTATTTTTGCTTTGTATTTTTTTCTACTTCTTTCATTCTTTCTTTTCTTTTTCATAGTTATTTTCGTGGAGTGGCATTGTGGCATGGTACTTTTACTTACCAATATATATTTTTGTCTGGTGATGTTTATCTATCTTTCTGTAACTCTACGGTATTCTCCCACAACAGGGTACACTTTACACTCACTTCTCCAGCCAGAAATGATAGCATCTGGGTTGGGTACACGGGAGATGTCTGGATTAAAGAGAATCTCGCAGTGGGTGAGTCTCGAAGAAGCTGCTGTTACGATTAAGCTTGTTCGTTTGATCGCTTGGACAAAGGCTTTAGAATTGCAGTACCGACCTGACCTGTCTTCGACGTCTTGGTTTCAATATGCTAGAATTGTATTTTTGTATATATTTTTTGATATTACGAAGTTGAGTGCTGATGTTATTATATATATATATATATATATATATATATATATATATATATATATATATATATATATTATATACTCGAAACGCATTTTTAGATAGTGTGCAGAAATGATAATCATATTCAGAATGATATGAGCATACTCGACTATGGAAAAAGTATCTCGTATTATTTCTCTTCGTACTTTAAAAAAGGGGTTTTGAATCTTAAAATTCCGAAGGAAAAATATCCAATAGTTTTGGAATGCGTTGAGGAAGGATGCCATTATTGACGACATTTCTGAATTTTATGATATTTAAATGTTTTACGCATTCCATTCAAGAATATCATTAAAACCTCCACACCACACCGGGATATTAATTGCATTTGCACTCAAT
>BOPN01000039.1:55000-65000 GCA_017312705.2 Penaeus japonicus
TTGTCCGCATCTCTCACACAAAATCATCCAATTAAAAAAAAAAAAAGGAGAAAGCAAATAATAACGTCTCTCAGTTGACTTAGCATTAATACGTCTCTCCTAGCGAGAAAAAAGAGAGAATCCAATACCTGTGTGAATATCATTAGAGACAATGGTTACATTGTATCTATGGAGTGTTTGCACTCTCTACAGCTAGTAAAGGAATTTCGGCAGTCGGGTCGTCGGGCCACACGCACACTCGCACAGGGGCAGTACATTCACACGCACACATACGGTTGCGACCAGAAATATAAGCTAAGATTTTTTTTTTTTTTTTTTAACCTTAACCCAAAATATCAGTAACGCACGTGGCTTAGTTCCTCAAGCGCTATAGTCTCTCCATCCCATCCCTCCTTCTATACAAAACCCCATGGCGATGAACAGAACGCGGAGGAGAAGAGAGGAATATCAGGATGACATTGATCATCCCTCTTACTTCTCCTCCTCCTCCTCCTCCTCCTTTCGTAAGCCTTCTTTACTACTCCCCTTACCCCCCCCCCCCCCCCCCCCCCCCCCCCCTCCCCACCCCCCCCCCCCCCCCCCCCCCCCCCCCCCCCCCCCCCCCCCCCCCCCCCCCCCCCCCCCCCCCCCCCCCCCCCCCCCCCCCCCCCCGCCAGAACCTCCCCCTTCCCCTCCCCCACCCTCCCCTTCGGTTCGAGCTCGGCCAGACCTCCCCCTCCCCCTTCCCCCCCCCCTCCCCTTCGGTTCGATATAGTAGGAGATCCGTGATCAATAATAGATGCCGTCGGGAGCGCAAGCCTTGTATGTACGGGATGTGTGTATGTGAGCGCGAGGTTGCTCTTCTACGTCTGTCTGTGTGTGTGTGTGTGTGTGTGTGTGTGTGTGTGTGTGTGTGTGTGTGTGTGTGTGTGTGTGTGTGTGTGTGTGTGTGTGTGTGTGTGTGTGTGGAGGTGGGATCCCACTCTGCTTGTAAGGCTAGTCATATAAAGACAGTGCGTGTTTCGTCTTTTTCTTTTCACTTATTTTTCCCTGTTTGACAGCTGATCAATTTTGATTTATTTACATCAAAAAAGAAAAAAAAGAAAAGAATGTGAAGGCGGAAGAGAGGAATAATCATTGATCATCCATTAACTGCCAGCATTGCAACAGAACGCGGGAGTGATATTGGAGAGTGGCACGTTGCAAAGGGGGGAGGGGGGGAGGGACTGATGTGTTTCCGCGTTTTCTTTCGGCATTCGAAGGAGCGTGGGAGACCAACACGGCGTTATTGAATTCCCGAAAAATGCGCCGCGCCACCGTCCTCCTCCTCGCGATGCAGTGGATATGGCACAGTGATGGATTTGTTTACGTTTTTAACTGGAAGAGGGGGAAGCGTGATGAGGAGGAAGGCCGAAGAGAAAGAAAGGGAAGGAGAGGAGAGGAGAGAGAAAGGAAGAAGGGGGTAAGAGGAGGGGAGTAGGGGGAAAAAGTGAGGGAGGGAGAGAGGAGGGAGGAGTGAGTGAGCGAGCAGTGGGGGAGGGAGGGAGGGAGGGAGGGAGTGAGCGAGGAGTGAGGGTGGGTGGGAGGAGGGAGTGAGGGAGGGAGGGAGGGAGGGAGGGAGGGAGGGAAGGAGGGAGGGAGAGAGGGAGAGAGGGAGAGAGGGAGAGAGGAAGGGAGGGAGGGAGAGAGAGAGAGAGAGAGAGAGAGAGAGAGAGAGAGAGAGAGAGAGAGAGAGAGAGAGAGAGAGAGAGAGAGAGAGAGAGAGAGAGAGAGAGAGAGAGAGAGAGAGAGAGAGAGAGAGAGAGAGAGAGAGAGAGAGAGAGAGAGAGGGAGAGAAAGAGAGAGACGGAGTGAGTGAGGGAGGGTGGGAGGGAGGAATAGAGGGAGAGAGGGAGGGAGAGGACGGAGGAAGGAGGGAAGGAAAGGAAAAAGGGAAGCAGTGAGAGGAGAGAGGGAGGAAGAGAAGGAAGGGAGGGAGGTAGAGAGGGAGGGAAGGAGAAAGAGATAGATAGAGGATGAACGAAGAAGGAACAGAAGACAATGGAAGAACGACGGAAAGAAGGATCAAAATAAGAGGAAAACACAAGGAAGGAGAATCAGAGGAAGAACACATCGAAGATTGAATGTAAAGCGAAGAAAGGATGATAAAGATGATAATATTAACAACGGCAATAGCACTTAACAACAACGCCTTATTATGAGTGGAAGTAAAATCTGGCAAAAAAGAGAGAAAAAAATGAAAAGAAAAGAAAAAAGAAAAGAAAAAGAAGAACAAATAGAAAGAAAATAAAAAAAAGGAAAATGAAAGAAGACGGAACAGATGTAGGGAAGAAATGAAATAAACGAAAACAATATCAAAAGCTCTCGGCTGAACTTCACTCAGCATTGCCGAATGCAACACGAGAAACACAAGAGTTCCGTCCAAGGTCACGTGACAAAGCGACGCGCCGTTTCCGGAGGGGAATTGAGGGAAGTGAAGAAACGTGGCAATCAATAGATGTAGATTATAGGGACAGGTGGTGACGAAGAACATTGATAATGATGGAAGGGGTAGTGATGTGAGTGGCGACGATATGGGGATGATTATAGTGATGGTGTTGGTAATAGTCGTGGTCTTGGTCATGGCGATGTGGATGGTGATGATGATGATGGTGTTGGTAATGCTAGTAAGGAAAAGTAATGATAGTGAGGGTAATACTATCAATAGTGGTGATCATAATGACAGCAGCGGTTATTATTATTTTTTTTACAGTTTTTATCTTGTATTTATTTTTAAAGACGCTTCCATGTGTGTATGTTGTTTATATACATCATAACACACCTTACTATATAAAAAATACAGGATAGAAGAGCATATTCTTTGCTTTCGTTTTCTGAACTATGAAAAAGAATATTGCAAAAGTTAAAGGTATGGAATGAAGTTTATGTTGTTTTTTATACATCTGTAAATTAGTTAGAGAAAAGAGACCTACGATTTTGTTACGCATTGCAAAAGTTTCATCTCGAGTATCTTCTGCTTGCAATTCCAGAAGCAGTTAGCTAAGGCGACACATTCTGCCTTATTTCCTTTTCATAGTTGATGATAGATTCGTATAACTGATAAGAATATCCGACGAACTGGCGAAACATATTGAATATATCAAAAGTGGAATGAACTACAGACGAAGAACAGTAAAGTACCTAAACAAAGAAAAAAAAAAGGAAAAGTATAAAGCGATGATAATGCGCTCCACGCCCCCCCCCCCAAAAAAAAAAAAAAAAAAAAGAGAGATAAAAACAACCTTCCTAACAAAACAAAACAATGACTTTCAACAAATCAGATCAGTCGAAACGTTATTAAACAAGCTTAAGGATTTGAAAAAAGGACTTAGTTATGATACAGTGCACACTCATTAAAACAAACAAACAAACAAAAAAGAATACGACTGTCGACTTTATCCAATACAGCAACACGCGTAGGATAATGTCTCCATCTCCGAAGATTCCTCGGTTCATTTCTCAACCATGATCGTGCGGTTGTCGCTCGTAAACAAACAAACAAAAAAAGAATACGACTGTCGACTTTATCCAATACAGCAAGACATGTAGGATAATGTCTCCATCTCCGTAGACTCCTCGGTTCATTTCTCAGCCATGATCGTGCGGTTGTCGCTCGTAAACAAACAAACAAACAAAAAAAAGAATACGACTGTCGACTTTATCCAATACAGCAACACGCGTAGGATAATGGCTCCATCTCCGTAGACTCCAAAGATTCCTCAGTTCATTTCTCAGCCATGATCGTGCAGTTGTCGCTCGTAAACAAACAAACATACAAAAAAAAAGAATACGACTGTCGACTTTATCCAATACAGCAAGACCTGTAGGATAATGTCTCCATCTCCGAAGATTCCTCGGTTCATTTCTCAGCCATGATCGTGCGGTTCTGTGCGGTGTCACGAGCGCCTCATTTTTACTTTTGTACGGAATACATGAGTTTACGAATAGTAGACTAGATATTGCTTCTTTTTTTCCTTTTTTATTGTGAAGATGAGGTCACACGGTTAAGTCTCCGCATCAGGGGTGAGAATTTGACTCAAAATGATGACAAGGACGATTTCAGTGTGATTGGTGAATGAATGTTGACGCAACAGCCGCGCCCATGTGACAGATCAGCTGATGTCAGGCATAGGCGTTCGTTTCGCGCTGGACACACATCAGGACATCCGGGCCCCGACGTGGACTGTCAGGATACGTATGGCATAAAGGATGGTACATTGGCGCGGATGGTTTATGCGCTGTTGGTGTGCGGTTAGGACACTGATTTTTTTTTTTTTTTTTCTTTTGTCAAACTCTCTCTGTTTTTCTTTCTCTCTCTCTTTCTCTCTCTCTTTCTCTCTCTTTCTCTCTCTTTCTCTCTTTCTCTCTTTCTCTCTCTGTCTCTCTCTCTCTCTCTCTTTCTTTCTCTCTCTCTTTCTCTCTCTCTCTCTCTCTCTCTCTCTCTCTCTCTCTCTCTCTCTCTCTCTCTCTCTCTCTCTCTCTTTCTCTCTCTCTCTCTCTCTCTCTCTCTCTCTCTCTCTCTCTCTCTCTCTCTCTCTCTCTCTCTCTCTCTCTCTCTCACTCTCTCTCTCTCTCTCTCTCTCTCTCTCTCTCTCTCTCTCTCTCTCTCTCTCATTCTCACTCTCTCTCTCTCTGTGTCTCTCTCTCTCTCTCTCTCTCTCTCTCTCTCTCTCTCTCTCTCTCTCTCTCTCTCTCTCTCTCTCTCTCTCTCTCTCTCTCTCTCTCTCTCTCTCTCTCTCTCTCTCTCTCTCTCTCTCTCTCTCTCTCTCTCTCTCTCTCTCTCTCTCTCTCTCTCTCTCTCCCCCTCTCTCTCTCTCTGATTGGGAGGAGGATAACCTATGTTAACTCATCCTTTTGAGATGTACGTAACTTGTCTCAATAGACTTGTCAAAGTCAAAGTCTCTCTCTCTTTCTCTCTCTCTCTTTCTGTCTGCCTCTGTCTGTTTCGGTCTCTCCATCTCTCTCTCTCTCTCTCTCTCTCTCTTTCTCTTTCTCTTTCTCTTTCTGTCTCTCTCTCTCTCTCTCACGTGTTTGACAAGATTCAAACAAATAGCTTTTATGATTTCATGGAAATGAAACATCGATAGCAATTCCTTTTCCTAGTCTTTAGTGTGCCAATCACGGACACTTAGGGAGTTAGCTTATTTAAATACCACAATGAATTTTCTTTTCACTTGTATTATCAATTGTATTTTACGTTTTTGTTGTTCACTTTGCTGAAGGAGGATGGATTTCTTTTCGAAACGAGTGTGCAGTGTATTTTTTTATTTTTTAAATAACCATTATTCTACGAAACTGAGTGAAAAATATTCTGAACCCCAGTGATAGATATATGAAAATACGAATAACAGCATTAAGAATAATAACAGATCTTGGAGGAATTGATATCCTGTAACGATACACAAACAACAGGAAGGGCACACTGAACCAACGACACAAACAACAGCAAAGGCAAAGTGAAGCAACGACACCAACAAGAGCAACAGCGAAACTACATTATGTTATCAGAGTTACGTAACCAAGATCCGGCCGGCATGGTGTAATTAGCGAGGCCGAAAAAAGTGTTCATAAGATGGGGGGTGTATTGTATGTGAAGGGTCTCGAGGGAGATGAGGAAGAAGGAGAATATACGAAGGAGGGGAAAGGAAGAAAATTAGTGGGGGAGGGGGGGGACGAAATATAACGAGATGGAAGAATAATGATAATAAGGAGAGTAAGATCACAAGGAGAGACGCATGGATGGGAGAGAGAGAAAGAGGATTGAGGGAAAGGAGTAATATGGAGGGGGAAGATTGTGGGACAGAGCGCAGAAGGGAGACGAGTAGATGGAGGAGAGAGAAAGAGGAGAAATGACGAAGAAGGAAAGTAAGGGAGGGTATGAACACACGGAGAAACAAGTGGACGGGAAGGAGGGAAAGAGAAATGGAAGGAAAAGAGGTGGGAGGAGGAGGAAGAGTAAGGGACGATAAGAACACAGAAGGAGGGTCAAGTAGAAAGAGAAGAAATGAAGAGGGGGAGTGAGGGAAATATAGAACACAGAATAGACATGTAAAGGAGAGGGAGAAAATTGAGAGAAATTAAAAGATGAAGAGAAAGAGGCAAAAAATAACAAAGAGGAGAACTGAAGAAGAGAAGTGAGAGAGAGGAAAAGGGAAGAAGGACAGAGGAGAATAGTGAAAGAAGGATAAATAAGATAGAGTAAGAGAGGAAGAAGATGAAAAAAAGACAAGAAAAAGAAACTTCAGTAATGCTTTACAATAGGAAATGATGTTAATGCCTATATTAGTATCTCTAACTCTCGTAATGCAAACACAGTATTGGACTTAGTATGGTTAGAACTAGTAAACTTTTTAAAGTATTAATTAGACACTGGAATAATAGCGTTACTTTTCTTTCATCAGTATTAGTAATTTCTTACCTGTGATTTCGTCTTATTATTATTATTAATCATTATTAATATCTTGTTTATAATCATTATCAGTATCATTATCATCATTATGATCATTTTTATCCTTATCATTATTGTTATTATTATTGTCATTATCATTATGATGATCATCGTCATGACCGTGAAAATAACCACGACCATGACTATCATCATTACCGTCACCGTCATCATCGTCATCATCATCATCATCATCATCATCATCATCATCATCATCATCATCATCATCATCATTATCATCATCATCATCCCCATCCCCATCCCCATCCTCCTCCTCCTCACCATCATCATCATCATCATCATCATCATCATCATCATCATCATCATCACCTCCACCATCACCACCCTCACCACCACGACCACCACCATCATCATTAGATTCTTACATTTTATTTTTCCTTTTAAGGGAAAGTTCTTGTTTATATATATATGTATATATATTTTTTATACATGACATAAAATGCCCTATTTCCTATGGTTTCGTCAACGAGGGATATCCGCCCATTGAACTTTGGATGGGAATGTTGAACATATGATCCCCTCTCCTCCCCCCCCCCCTTGAAAACAGGATATGATGATAACAATAACATGGTAAGGAAGCCGGGGAAATAAGGGCACAGAGTTCCAAAGATATATTGAAATTGAGAATTTTTGTCACTTAATTTTGCAATTTTTAAGTGACCTTACGATCGCGGTCTCTAATTATTCGTTAAATGGGCTGTCTATGTAATTAGTGACACCCTATTAAGTGTTACCCTTTGTAAGTGGTCGTATGTTAAGGGTTAAGAGTTCAAGTTCCGAATTCTTGTTGTTTTTTTCCGAATAACCACTTCTATAAATTTCTTTCCCTTTGCCTTTTTTTTTGTTTTGCTATTTCATTTGACCTTCCTTATTCTTTGTCCTTATAGTGTTCTTACATCTTATCTTGTTTTCTTCCCACGACTGTATTTCCGTGTGGTCGAATTCACACGATTATTTGCTTGTGTGTCTTTTTATTGTGTTATTGCACCGGTATATGATCTCTTGGACATGCAAGTGAAAACGGTATGTGGTTACCCACTTGTCTCATGTTGTCGGTATGTTGTCATTGTTAATATTAGCGACCTCTCTTTTTACCAATGTTAGTTCAGCTGAATATTATTTCTCATGGCGTTTTTATTTGGCTTTGTCGGAAATGTTAGTTTTCTTTTACACTGTGAAGCAAATTCTCTCATGCACTAATATGTTACAATCCCTTTTCCTTGTACATGGCCCTTGCTATTGGAAATCATGACTTTTTGTTCACCCTTGTTAGTTATGCACCCTGCTCATACTAGAGGGAAAGGGGAGGGGACTTGAGGAAAGTGTGAGGGAGGAAAATCTGGCAAGCGTTTTTAATTTGATTTTTAACATTTTTTTTTTATCTCTCTCTTTCTCTCTTTTTGTACGAATGAGTGCGTTCGTGCGTTCGAAGGTTGAGTCCTCTTAAAGGATGTTTTTTTTTAGAAATGTAGTCTGTTGGTATAAGAGATACAAAGAGAGGAAGAGGGAAAGGGGATATAGAAAAGAGAGGGAACAGGAGAGTCTGCATCTTTCCGTCTCTGTCCCTAACTCTTTCGGTCATCGCATCGATTGTTTAGTTGCTTGGGAAGTCACTTCACTCGCAGTCAGCAAGCAAGAAAGTGTTAAATCTTCGCCGTATCACAAAACGTATATAATCACATATTTTAGATGAATTGCAAATACTCGAAAAGGGCTATAACAGGTTCTGCGAAGCCTGTCGTGTACCCGAGAGTATAGGAGACTCGAATAGGCTGCGCGACCACGGATGCCTTGCTCAGCCTCACCCCTTGCTTGAGAACGCAACGGGCGAAAGATCAATATTCCCGCTGCAGGCGGAAAGGTGATCTATGTTGTATGTCGGAATATAAATCTGATCTGTAACATGTCAGTTCTTTGTGGATGCATGTCCTGTCCATAATGTCCCCCGCCGCGGGACATGCCGGGATAACAGCCTCGCACAAGGCCACGCTTGTCGGCGCTGCCAGGTCCCCCGTCCATCGCCACCGGGCATGCAGCAATCACAGCTTTGCTTGCATTTCTCGGTCTTGGACCTCACCTCATCAAAAGGGTTCTCTATTTCCTCGGCTTTCAGGCTTCTGGAACGTCTTTGTGAGGGCTGGCTCTTGGGAGGCTGGTTCACCGATTAATTCGAACATTCGCATTATAGCTCGGGTAGATAATAATTCATGTTTCGATCTCTTGACATTTGCATTTAATGCAGGGGATATATTTTAAAGTTATTGGCCCTCTTCTAAATCGTAGGTTTATTGACAGTAGTAGTTAAACTTCAAAAGGATGAGGTAGCATACATGCACACACACACACACACACACACACACACACACACACACACACACACACACACACACACACACACACACACACACACACACACACACACACATTCACACAAACACACACACACACACACTCACACAAACACACACATACACACACACACACAAACACACACGCACATACATACATATATATGTATATACATATATATATATAATATATATATACATGTATTTATACATATATATGTATATATATATATATATATATATATATATATATATATATATATATATATATATGTATATATATGTATATACATATATATATATATATATATATATATATATATATATATATATATATATATATATATATATATATATATATATATATATATAAAGAGAGGAGAGAGAGAGAGAGAGAGAGAGAGAGAGAGAGAGAGAGAGAGAGAGAGAGAGAGAGAGAGAGAGAGAGAGAAAGAGAGAGAGAAAGAGAAAGAGAAAGACAAAGACAAAGACCAAGAAAGAAAGAAAAGGAAGAAATCTGCTGATGCAGACGTATGAGCACATACCTGTGGATGAGACTGCGTGTGTGCGTATGCGTGTGCGTATGCATGCGTGTGAAGGTGTGGCAGATGTCCCGTAGAGTAAATGTGGGTTGCGTCGCCGCGCGTCCCCGCCTCGCCCAGACCGAACCCCACCGTCAGTTGACTTGTGGCCGAGGGAGGGAGAGGTCGTGTGCGCGCCTCTGTGCGTTTAGCACGTCCCGCGGGCTATAGAGATTATTGTTTCATAGCGTTCAGTCAGTTGGATTCTTTTGATTGATGTTGTAAGCTGACGTTTTTTTTTTCTTTCTAAGGAAGTGTCCGTGATTGAGTAGATGATTTGTAAGATTTTTTTTTGTTATTTTCCCTGTTTACGTTGATGCTGTCAAAGCGGAAATCATGTGGTGATGAACGTAACTCTCCCGACACGGAATTTATTGGTGTGTGAATTTTCAAAAGCAAAATATAAAGCTGGAGAATAGTAGATCATTGTATGTTAATTAATGACAGTGTTGTAATTACACCTTATTTAGCTTCGGTGTTTTGAATTGATAGAATAATCACATAATCGCACTATTGTCGCAGACGACATTGGCACTACAAGGAAACAAAGACGTGAAATTAGACTCGCCTTTTGTACGTGACACCTT
>BOPN01000039.1:95000-97500 GCA_017312705.2 Penaeus japonicus
GATAATGATCGTGATGGTAATGATAATGATGATTATAATGATTGTGTTATATTGATAATGATAATGAGGACGAGGAGGACGGGGAGGAGGAGGAGGAGGAGGAGGAGGCAGAGGAGGAGGCAGAGGAGGAGGCCGAAGGCAACCCTACCCCCTACCCCCTCCTCAGCGCCACCGTCATCACCATACCATCATTAAGAACACATGTCCATACCCCAGCCCTTCTCCGGATCAAACAACACCTCTCTCACACGCGGGTCGATGAGCCCATCACTCATCGCAAAGGTCACATACGAGGTCAAACACGGGTCATTTAGCCGGAGGGGGGGGGGACGTTTGGGTCAAAGGAATCTGACTGATGTGGCTTTGACTGGAGCGATCATCGTGTACTGAGGGACAGGGGAGGGGGAGGGGGATGGGAGGGGAGGGGAGGGGAGGGGGTGTAGATGTGATGTTGAGTAGACTGGAGATTCTCTATGGATAGTTGTTTGTCTGTTGGAGGGAGGGGGGGGAGGGGGGAGGGGAAGAGGAGGAAGGGGAAAGTGAATGGGGAGAGGGAGGAGTAGAGGTAGGGGAAGAAGAAGTGGAAAGGGAAGGCGAAGGGGAAGGAGAAGGAGAAGGAGAAGGAGAAGAGAAGAAGTGGAAGGAAAAGGAGAAGAAGGAGATGGGAGTTGAGAGGGGGATGGAGAAGGGGAGGAAGTAATGGAAAAAGAGAATGAGCAGGGACTGGAAAGAAAGATTGCAAAATGTGTGGAGACCCCAAAAAAGGAAATAAAGAAGCAGGCAAAAACAAGTAAAAGAGAACAGTCGAAAAAAAAGAGAAAAAGAAAGAAAGAAAGCAGGAAAGAAAAGATATATGGCCAAAAAAATAACAATGGATGCGTAGCAAAGGAGATGAAGAAAAAAAAAGAAGAACAGAGTAAAGAGAAGGAGGCGCATGGAAGATCTTAGCGGCTGTTGCCTTGACTTATGGATCGCATGTGTTTATGTGCCGTAAAGAGAACATTTGAGCCAACACGGAATATTCCCTTAACTCGCTCCTGACGGGGGGGGGGGGGGGGGATCTAGCAGTCTTTCCCCTTTTCTGTTTGTCTGTAGGTCTGTCTGTGTATTTGGGGTATCGCGTGTCTTTGAATTTGCCCTCTCCCCACTACGTTCTGTTTCTCTGTCTGTCTCTCCTGCTTTCTCTCTCTCTCTCTCTTATTCTCTCATTCTCTCATTCTCTCTCTCTCTCTCTCTCTCTCTCTCTCTCTCTCTCTCTCTCTCTCTCTCTCTCTCTCTCTCTCTCTCTCTCTCTCTCTCTCTCTCTCTCTCTCTCTCTCTCTCTCTCTCTCTCTCTCTCTCTCTCTCTCTCTCTCTCTCTCTCTCTCTCTCTCTCTCTCTCTCTCTCTCTCTCTCTCTCTCTCTCTCTCTCTCTCTCTCTCTCTCTCTCTCTCTCTCTCTCCCTCCTTCCCTCCCTCCCCACTCCCACTCCCACTCCCACTCCCACTCCCACTCCTACCCTCACCCCCTGTCCCATTCCATCCCACTCCCAGTCCCTCCCCCACTCCCACTTCCACCCCCTGCCCCACCCCCACCCCCACCCCACCACCTCTCTCTCTCTTTCTTTCTCTCACTCTCCCTCGCTCCCCACTCCCACTCCCATCCTCACCCTCACCCCCACTCCCACCACCCCCACCCCCACTCCCACCACCCATACCCCCACCCCTACCCCTTTTTCTTCCCTCACTCTTACCTATTCGTGTACTACTCCATATTTATGTCTGCTCGAGGCTCTGTGTGTGTCTGTTTGCGTGATAGAGTAGAAGAAAGTAGTGACTGGTCCCACCCGCATCAACTACGTGGCTGGCATGACGATGGCGATGCACTCGTAGTGGGACGAAAGGGAGACAGAGAGGGAGGGGGGGGGGGAAGAGAGAGGGAGAGGGAGAGGGAGAGGGAGAGGGAGAGGGAGGGCGAGAGGGAGAGGGAGCGAGAGGGAGGGGGTAGAGAGCGAAAGGGATAGGGAGAGCGAGAGGGAGAGAGAGGGAGAGGGAGAGGGAGAGCGAGAGGGAGAGGGAGAGGGCGAGGGAGAGCAAGAGGGAAAGGGAGCGAGAGGGAGAGGGAGATGAAGAGGGAGAGGGAGAGGGAGAGGGAGAAGGAGAGGGAGATGGAGAGGGAGCGAGTAGGAGAGGGAGAGGGAGAGGGAGAGGGAGAGGGAGAGGGAGAGGAAGAGGAAGAGGAAGAGGAAGAGGAAGAGGAAGAGGAAGAGGAAGAGAGAGAGAGAGAGAGAGAGAGAGAGAGAGAGAGAGATGGAGATGGAGATGGAGATGGAGATGGAGATGGAGATGGAGATGGAGATGGAGATGGAGATGGAGATGGAGATGGAGATGGAGATGGAGATGGAGATGGAGATGGAGATGGAGATGGAGATGGAGAAGGAAAGGAAAAGGAGAGGCAGAGGCAGAAAGAGAAAGAGAAAAAACTAAAGCAGAAGGAATAAATAGAAAAATCGAAGAAAGAC
>BOPN01000039.1:108654-113654 GCA_017312705.2 Penaeus japonicus
TTGTATAAACACGTATAAAACAATATCTTTTGTATAGTGCATTGGAAATAATGAAAGGAATTTCGTTATATGTATCTGATATGATGCCCTTAATGATGAAAGAGGTGGATATAAGGGAAAAACAAAGATCAAGTATTTTATTAGAATTTATTTGTAACAACGAAAAGATGCATATAGAATATATTGAAGATCATGTGTGTTTGATTCATGCAGTGTGGTGTTCTTAACCATAAAAGTTCTTAATACGCCGAATATCAATTAAAGATGGACTGTGATCTACCCAATGATAATAATGATAATGATATATTATCATTATTTAACACTGATTATGATAATGAGTTCAAAAGATGATAATGAAAATAACAATATAAAATATATATTGACAATATCTATAACAAAATCAATGATGATCACAAAAATATGAATCATAACAGCAACAATAAGAATTATAATAATACAAAAATATATTATATTAATGACAATAAACAAAAAATAAACTAAAAGATCGTAATAATACCGATACTTTCGCTCCGAGTCTCATGCTCACCAACCTTTGGCCCACATTATTCACATCCTTCTCCTCCTTTTTTCTTCCTCCTTTCGCTCCTTCGTCTCTAATCTTATTCCTTTCCATCTAAGAGTCGTCCCCGCCCTTGCCACCCTTGACCTTCTATTCGGTCCTTGTCATATCCGTCCTACGCTATCACGCTCCTTTCTGTTCTTTACTCTCTCTCTCTCTCTCTCTCTCTTTTGGTCTTCCGGTTGTTTGGTGGAACTCTTGTGTAAGTGTGTGTGTGTGTGTGTGTGTGTGTGTGTGTGTGTGTGTGTGTGTGTGTGTGTGTGTGTGTGTGTGTGTGTGTGTGTGTGTGTGTGTGTGTTGTTGGTTTCTGTCTTCTGTTTGTTTGTGTTTCTCTGATTTTCTTTCATTCTTTCTTTCTATGATTCTCTTTCGTTCTCACTTACTTTATCCTTATCTCATCCTCATCCCCCCCCTCTCTCTTCTCTCTCTCTCTCTCTCTCTCTCTCTCTCTCATCCTCCCTTTTCTCTTTATATATCGATGTCTTCCAATTTTTGTCTCTCTGTTTCAATAAGACAATACTGTTCATCGATCCTTAAACTTTTATCCAATTTCGTCTTAGTCATTCAATACTTGTGGCCATTTCTTTTATCCTTTACATTTTCCCAAATCTTTCGATCTTTCTAGTGGCAATCAACATTTATTCTTTGGGGCCTTTTTTTCCATCTTATTTCATTTCTTTTTCTCTTTCCTCTCTATTTTCCGTCCTACGTTCACATATATTTCTCTAATTTTCAAACTTTTTTTTATGTGTCAGTTTTCTCCCTCGCCCTATTCCCCGATGTCTTTTCCTTGTTTCACTTCCTTCTTCTTTCCTTCTTTATCTTATACTTCCTTCATTTCTTTCGTTTTCAACCTTTCAATCCTTGTCTCCTTGTCTCCTTCCCTTGTCACCTTTCTCTGCATCTTCTTTTCTTTAATATTTCTTTTACCCCGATCTCTTTCTATTCCTATTTATTCACATCTATCCCTTACTTTCTTTTCTCTTCCTCATTTGTATTTATTCATCTATATCCTCTTATCTTTTGCTTCCTGTCCTTCCGATCTCCCTGTCTTTTTCCTTCTTTATCTTTCCCTTCCTTTCTTTTTTCCCATTTTTTCTTCAGCTTTTTCTAATATATTCCATAATTCCTTCTCCCTTATGTCCTCAATCTTTTCATTCCTTCTTTATTCTTATTTTTCTCATCAGTTATCCCTTTCTCTTCCTATCTACTCCTCTTTCTCCCCCTTATCCTTTCATCCTTTCTTCCCTCATCCTTCAGTTCCTCTCCTCTTCTTCCCCTTCCATCCTTTCACCTTTCTTCCCCTCACCCTTCCGTCCCACTCCCTTTTCTCCACCTCACCCTTCCGCCCTCCTCCCCTTTCTCTCCCTCACCCTTCCCGTCCCTCTCCCCTTTCTCCCCCACTTCCCCTTCCATCCTTTCCACTTTCTCCCCCTAACCCTTCCACCCTTTCTTCCCCTCAATCTTCCATCCCTCTCCCCTTCCATCCCCACTTCCCCTCCATCCCTCTCCCCTTTCCTTCCCCACTTCCCCTCCATCCCTCTCCCCTTTCTCCCCCCTCCCCTTCCACCCTGTCCGTTCCTCTCCCCTTCCTTCCCCACTTCCCCTCCATCCCTCCCTCCTTCTCCCCCCCTCTCCTTCCACCCTGTCCGTTCCTCTCCCCTTCTCTCACTTCCCATCCATCCCTCTCCCCCTCCCCCCCTCCCCTTCCTTCACCACTTCCTCTCCATCCCCCTCCCCTTCCACCCTGTCCGTTCCTCTCCCCTTCCTTCCCCACTTCCCCTCCATCCATCCCTCACCCCTTCTCCCCCCTCACCCTTTTCTCGTCCCCACCCTTCCTTCCCCACTTCCCCATCCATCCCTCTCCCCTTTCTCCCCCCTCACCCTTTCCTCGTGCTCACCCTTACTTCCCCACTTCCCCTCCATCCCTCATCCCTCACCCCCTTCTCCCCCCTCACCCTTTCCTCATGCTCACCCTTTCTTCCGCGACGGCGCTCTCGCACTCTCGCCCGCCCGCCCGCCCGCTCGCCCGCCGGTGGTGGTGGTTCCTCCTCCTCCTCGGGCCCGCGGTCCTAATGAGACACACTGGGCCTTGTTAGTCGGCGAGACGTGTCGTCGATTGGGGTGATTTGGACATATTGAAGAACGAGGCTACATTAGTTTTCTTCGGTGGGACCAGTCTTTTTTTCCCTAAGAAATGATTATCTTCGGGATTTTTTTTTCTGGGTTTTATTCGTTTTGTTGTTCTTTTTTTTTAGTCGTGGTTTTGGTTTCTATGTCTGTTTCTGTCTCGTTCTCGGTCTTTCGGTTTCTCTTTCTATGTGTCTTTCTTGTATGTGTGGGAGTTTTTCCTGTTCCCTTTCTTCTTTCGAAGTCTGGAAGAATATCCGCAATGGCTTTCTATTATCTTTTGTGTGTGTGTGATGAAGATTGATGAAATAATATTAGAATGACAGTTATGATTTACAACAATACCATGAAGATTTTAGTATTGACTATAAGAGTTATAAGAACAGCTGCAATAATAATTACTTAAAAAAAAAAAAAAAAAAAAAAAAAAAAAAAAAAACAGAACAAAGGGCTGATGAGGATCATTATATCAACAGCAACGACAATATTACAACAATAAGAGCAATTACAAGAATGATAATAACATTTATTATTATAATAGCAGCGACAACAATATATATAATGCTAACACGAATAAGCATGAAAGATAAGATACTATAATGAATCAACCTTAGAAATAAACAACAAATCATTTCAAATCAGATTCAAAATTTCGCTTCCTCACCCTTAAAAGAAAAAATAAGAAAAAAAATAGAAGAAGAAGAAAAGAAGCTAAAAATTCAAACGGAAGTTGAGGAAGTCCTGTGGGTCGTGGAAAGAGGGGTGATGAAGAGGGAGAAGCTGGAGGGGAAAGGGGAGGGAGAGAGATAGGAAGGTAGGAGGGAGGGAGAGAGAAAGAGAAAGAGAGAGAGAGAGAGAGGAAGGAAAGAAGAGGGGAGAGTGAGAGGGAGGAAGAGAGAGAAGCAGGAGGGAGGTAGAAGGAGGAAGGGAGGAGAATGAGAGGGAGAGAGGAAGGAAAGAGAGGAAATGAGAAAACATAGAGAAGAGAGAGAGAGAGAGATGATAGAAAACGAGAGAGAGAAGAGGTCTGGAGCGAGGGACGAGGGGGAATGGTAAGGCGGGGAAAGGGGGAAGAGGGGGAGAAGGAGAGAGTCTTGAATGCGGAGAGAGGGGAAGCAGAGGGACGGGGGGCGGGGACGGGGACGGGGAGGGAGAGAAAAAGAGGGGAGAGGAGGAGGGCGCGGGTGTCATCTGCCCTTTGAAATTAGGAGCCTTTAGAATCCAGGAATTTTAGGAATTAGGGACCTTTTAAATCACTGATGTATCTGCTGGCTCTTCGGGCGGGTGGAAGTGGGGCCGCACTTATAACCGGTCGTCGACTCAGTCTTCCCCTACAAGTTTATAAGAATATAGGGCCATATGTGTATCACCAAACTTAAATACACACACATACACACACACACACACACACACACACACACACACACACACACACACACACACACACACACACACACACACACACATATGTGTTTATATATATATGTACATGTACATGTACATATGTACATATGTACATACACACACACACACACACACACACACACACACACACACACACACACACGCCCGCATATAAATTTAAATATATGTATATATTTATAAATATATATATATATATATATATATATATATATATATATATATATATATATATATATACATACACACACACACACACACACACACACACACACACACACACACACACACGCACATGCACGCACGCACACACACACACACATACCCACACACAATTATGCATACATACACAGATACGGAGAGGAGTACTGTACAGCTCTCTCACTCTTCTCATTCTCTCTTTTTCCCTACCCTCCTCATTTCTTTCCATGTTAATAAACCCCACATAACATACATATATAAATGTTTAGATACACACACACATGAGTACAAAAATACACATAATCATTCACACACACACACACACATCCCTATAGAAATACACTTACCCACATACTCTCACGCAAGCTCATCCACACATACCAACAGACACACAAGTGCACACACAAGTGGACACAAAAGTGCACACATGCTCGCTCACACACACACACACACACACAGATACACACACACACACACAATCATAGACACACACCCACACACACAAAGGCACAGACACAACCCTTTCCCCTAACACACACAAACACATGCCTCCTCCCCCTCCCCTACAGAGACGTTGTATAAGCCTACCTCCCCCACCCCCTATCCGCACCCCCCCCCATAACATCACGCCGCCACAGGTGTTGAAGCTGCCCGAGCACGTTAATCA
>BOPN01000039.1:123654-126154 GCA_017312705.2 Penaeus japonicus
ATGATAGTAGTGGCAGTGATGGCGGTATATGTGCTAAGACTAAAGAGAATGGATTGTTATTTTTCAAATAAGGAGTCATGTTTTTGTGTTAAGTGATTGCACTATATTGAGACAAACACGTGTGACATTATCAATACTGAAGATTAATCCATCAATCCACACTCCACGTATTCATGTATATCACAAACTAATGCTTACAATAATACCAATATTGTGCAATTCCATCACACCTACACCAGTACCAATACCAAAAACTGACCCGTTCCCTAAAATTCCAGTGGCAAGATATACCACTTTTTTTTTTCGTTTGGTGGGTGGGTAGTTGGGTGTGTGGTGAAGGGGGGAGGGTCGCTGGCCCTTTAAAAGCCCAGTGGCTTCATTTGCATCGTGGAAAAGTGTTTTTTCTTGCGTGTCCTCTACATAAACTCAGTTACGTCCTTTGGTTACCAAAAGATAAAATAAATAAATAAAGATAAACAAGAAAATAATACAAAAGTCTCCCATTCCATAATTCATAGCAAATACAGAAAAAAAAATAACATAAGACAGAAAAAAAGACCCATTGTAAGAATCAATTTCCAAAAAGAGGCATGCCAAAAAAAAAAGAAAAAAAAATACAAAAAAAAGGAAACTGCGTATTCCGGCGGAGTGCGAATAAGCCACCTGTGGAATGCCGTTGCTGCTGAGACTTGGAGAAATCTAAATTGGTAAACATTGGCTGTACACACGAATGACCCTACGCGACCTGGTGACCTCATCCAAAATAATGCATCCGAGGAGAGGTCAAATTTAGAGGGGGGGAGGTGGATGGAGGATACGCAAATGAGTGAAGTGAGTGGGGCGAGGAATGGAATGAAGTGTATTAGGGAAGTGAATAAAGGAGAAATTGGCAAGTTTGTGAATAAAGGCAATTGCAAAGAAGAGAATCAAGGAAACGGCAAGGAAATGAATCAGGGTGATTGAATATGACACTGAACCAGGGAGAGTTACTTAAGAAAATTAGTAACTGAGAACAGATGCAATTCTCAGAAATGGCAAATTTAGTTCAAAATAATAGAACAAGTCCAAATAAATAGATTAGGTGGCTGTATTAAGAAAATGAATGAAAGAACGCCAATACCAAAGCTAAGAAAGGTGGAAAGAGAATACCGAAAAAAAGTATAAAAAAGAAACAATATTCAAGAGTCAACACCCCAACACAACACACCGCCCTGACTTCCCCTTGTTTCGGAAATCAGAAGCAATATCCTGGCATCAACACTACCCTCTCCGCTCCCCTCTTTCGCGTTTCCCCTCAAGCAATACGCTCTACCCCACGTGACGTCACTGGGCGAGGTGTGGGTTGGCGCTTTTCCCCTCTCAGCTGTCTAATGAGAGGACACATCAAAGGGGACCAGCAGAATGATCAAGCTTCACGTCATGAGGGGAAAAAAGGGGAATGGGGGAGAGGGGGTGAGGGGGAGAGGGTGCCATGACGGAATGCCATGTTGGATGTTTATACGCGCGAAATGTGCCAAGTTCATTCCCCGGCTGTCTTGTTGTTTCGTTATTGTGTGTGTATGTGTGTGTGTGCGTTATCAGGTGTGGTGTGTGTGCGATGAGATTTATGTGCGTAATATCTACGTGTTTGTCTGGATGATCATCTATCTATCTATAAGTTTATATCTCAATCTCCCTATTTACGGGCACGAACATATCTTTCTTTTACACACATATAGCACACACAATTCTTTATACATGCACGCACATGCTATTCATACACACACACATAGACACACACATACACACACACACACACACACACACACACACACACACACACACACACACACACATATATATATATATACACACACACACACACATTCTTTCTACACCCATACGAATACAACTTTGATATAGAATTGAATGAAATGTGAAATTAGAATCATCTGCGCTTCATGTGTGTCTTGGCACCAGACCGAGATATTTTCTGTGTCCATCCATCACATTTCATCACACTTCACTAGACGCTGAGTAAAGAGTAGAGAAGTGACATCAGTATGTGGGAAAAAATGAGAGAGAGTGGATTAATTAATGATGCCGATATCAAAAATAATGAAAAATATATGTTTAATTAATATCGTGGCTTTAGATAAATAACTAAAATGTATCAGATTCATAATAAATGCCATAGATATCACGATAAGAGGAATTCAATAACATTTCAACCAAACACAAAGAGGGTAAAGACATGCCACAGATATTATAATATAAGGGGGAAAGAATGACACTAATATAAAAAAAAACTACGACCTCAGTACCGTCTTCTGAAGGGGAAGATCCCAAATTCCTTCCGCCAGGCGTGGCGTTTGATCTCGGTAGCCCCACCCTTCCCCCTACCTTTCCCCTCTCCTCCCCTTCCCTTTCCTCTCCTCCTTCATCCCCCCCTTTCTTTACCAACCTCCCCCGTTCCCCCTTCTCCTTTCCCACTTACTTTCCCCTCCTCCCCCTTCCCACA
>BOPN01000039.1:141154-148654 GCA_017312705.2 Penaeus japonicus
TCTACCTACGCCTGCACTACGCTATAACTACCCCCCCCCCCCCCACACACACACACGCAGTACGTCAAAAGTGTCATTGTATTGCGTTGCAGCTGTCTATCCATTCTGACTACACAGCATTGCAACTGTTACTTTATTGCAAGTGTGCTCTCCATCACTGTATTATTCCACTCTCTTAAGACATCATTATACAACAAATTTCCCGTTTCAGCCATGAACTTGTATGTATCACTATAGTTATCAATAAATTAAAAAAGCTGAAAGTAAAACGAAGGATATGAGGCATAGAAAATATTCTTCCCGCCCTTAATTCTAAAGAGACCCATAACCCCCCCCCCCACCCCCCGTTTTTGCTTCCCCACCCACTCTTCATCATTCGCCCGCGCGCGCCGGTCCCTACTGTTCTCCGCGTCGCCGTTTTACCTGGCTTATCATCTCCTCATTATATGACGTCTGTCTCGCTCCTCCTCCTCCTCCTCCTCCTCTTTCCCTTCCTCCATTCTCCGCCTTCCTTTTCTCCTGCTCCTTCCCTTTTCCCTCTCCTCTTCCTACTCCTGTTTCCTATCCTCACCCGACTTTTTTTCGTTGCTCCGCCTTACTCCTTCTTCATCTTCTTCTCCTTATTTTTCTTATTGTCGTTATCCTTCCTCCTCCCTTCCTTACCCCTCTGCTCTTTCCATTCCTCCTCCCTCTCCTCTATCCCTTCCTCCCTTTTCTCCTCCCTCCATCTTCTTCCACCCTCCTCCTACCTTTCCTCACACCAATCTCCCTTCCCTTCGTCCTCCTACCTCCTTCCCTCCCTCCACCCCCGTCTCCTTCTTTCCCCTCCTCTTCCTCCTACCCCCTCCCCCCCACCCCCACCCCCAGGTAAGACGACGCAGCCATCTTGAGCAGCAAAAGTAAAATTCTAATTGGATCCCGGAGCAAATTAGTGCACGAGGCGTCCGATATTGTTCAAGACTTTATCCTCCGAATGTAAACGGCTGCGACTAATGAGTTACTGATCCATTCCGGAGAGTTCATTTATTTGCCATCGGAAGCATAATTATGCCGGTTCTCTTAGCCCCGTGCGCTCATAATTGGCCTGTCAATTATTTTCCGGGCTCGTTCATTCCCAGACGCCCGATATTTGCTCTCCCAAGATCTGCCACATGTCATTTTTCGGCCATATTTCATCGTCGGCTGGATTCAAGATGGCTCACTTCTTTTGTTTTCTCGAGCTGGGAGGCTCTCTTTCTCTCTTTCTCTCTCTCACTGGATATATGTATGTATGTGTGTATGTATGTATGTATGTATGTATATATATATATATATATATATATATATATATATACATATGTATATATATATATATATATATATATATATATGTATATATATATATATATATATATATATATATATATATATATATACATATATATATAATATATATGTATATATATATATATATATATATATATATATATATATATATATATATATATATATATATATATATTTGCTCACATTTTCTTCTTACATCCTGCCGCTCTCTTTCTCTATCTCTCTCATTTCATTAAAGATATCATATTATCGTTGGCTTCTCTTTCTAATTAATCTGTAATTTTCTTCATTCGTTTTACCCCTTCCTACAGTTATTTTCCTTACTTCTTCATTGTTCATCTTCGTATGTCTTTCATTCGTTATGCAGCTTCTTCATTCAGATGTATATCTTTCGTGGACAAACTGTACTTTTATCTATGAGAATATTATTACATTGCAAATATTTCTAGTAATAATTACAATAAACATTTCTTGTAATAATCACAATAAAAAAAACCCTTCTAGTAATAATCACAATAAACCTTTTTAATAATAATCACGAACTTATTTCTTTATATTGGAAAGAAATAATACATTAAAATAATCAAATCATCCGTGAATGACTATTTAAGTTGAGGTTAGAATTAAAAGACCAAAGCAAATAGATATAAAGTGATTGAATACTAAAAGTTGTAATTTCCTGTCTCTTTATGAAATTTAAAACAAATATAAATCAAATATAAATTGCATTAATATGTCTTTTTTATCTTCTCGCGAAAACACATTAGGATGGAAATAAATACACCATTCGTAGGTCATGCACGTTGTATTATAAAAACAAATACACACGCATCACAGGCCCGCTTTTGAGTTCATTTGTATGGCGCGTGTGTGTGTGTGTGTGTGTGTGTGTGTGTGTGTGTGTGTGTGTGTGTGTGTGTGTGTGTGTGTGTGTGTGTGTGTGTGTGTGTGTGTGTGTGTGTACGCGCGTGCGTGCGTCCGTGTGTATGTGCGTGCGTGCATGTACGTAACACGCGCATCTACTCCTCCACAGCCTCCACCTCCTCATATAAAGTGACGAATTAAAACCCCCTAAATTGGAGGAAAAAAAAAACGACGATGACTCACAAAGCCTCCAGCCTCCACGCACCCCCCACCCCCTCCACACGCACTCATCTGCAATTCCATCCCCTGCATAGGCCTACCCACATACCCATCCCTCTCTCCCTCCCTTCTTTCTAAATTATGGAGTTATGATAATCTGGCATTATGGAGTTACGACAGAGGCGAGTTATTAGTCCTTCACCCTAATCCCTCCCATTTTCTTCATCAGTGGCGCTGCATTATTGAGAACTCTGGGGGGGAGACTTCATTAATATAGGCGCTATTGTTTGGGATTTATGATAATCCACACTCGGTTTTCGGCTAGGCCTACGGGATGCTTTTGAGATATGAGAAATTGTGATAAGTGAGGAGTGGTGGGATGGGATCTTAAGAGATTATTGCACACGTGTGTGTATTAAAACGAAATTATATGTAGGCCTATTTATCACACATGCTGTATATCATATATATACACGTGTAAGTGTATACATGTATACGTGTATATGTATATATATGTATATATATGTATATGTATATGTATATATATATATATATATATGTATATAAATATATATATATATATATATATATATATATACATACATACATACATACATACATACATACACACACACACACACACACACACACGAGTATATTTTTATATCAATATGTATATATACTTATACATATATATATATATATATATATATATATATATATATATATATATATATATATACATACACACACACACAAATATCCATATGAAAATGAACCCCCACCCACATCAGATACACCAACGCACATCCACCACATAAATACGAGGAAACGAACGCGCAAGGAGCGATAACCCAAATGAACGCATAATGAGACGAATGAATCATGATGATTTTACGCCCTCCACACACAGCATCGAATAACAAAGCCACCTCACACTACAAACAAACCAACATACCCCCCTTCCCCTTCCCTCTTCCTATCCCCTCCCCCCAGAAGAAGAAAAAGAAGAAGAAAAAAAAAACGAAAAAGAAAATGCCTCAAGAGTTCCTTTAAGACGCCCTCATGCACGTCTCTATCAACGGTTCCTCGTATCAGCTGTTGCAGTAGTGGCAACACGACCCCTCTTCCCCCCTCCCCCCCTTTACCCCTTGCCGCCCCCCCCCCCACCCCCTCTTTCAACGCAAGGCATACCAATTCTACCAGCTAGCTCCCCCTTCGCATGAAAAAAAGAAAAAAAAGGAAAGAAAAAAAAGAAAGAAATAAAAAAAAAACAAGACTTAACACCAAACAACATCTTCATCAACATTTATATAACAAAATCCAGCCCGCCACCAACATCACCTCCCCCTGTGTTTGCCTAGCAGTAAATCAGATGGTGCTCACTGATACCTTCCTGATGGGCAGAGTCAACACCACGTTCAGAACATCTGCGTGACCAACTGTAAAATACAAGCTAACAAGGGAGATCAGACACCGACATTGTTTACGACTCGGCGCGGCTTGCCCCCCCCCCCCCAACCCCCTATCTCTCCTACCCCTAGCCCCCCTCTAACCTCTCCCCCTCTCCCCCCTCCGTGCCTTCGATACCCCTGCTGGCTCGTTCTCCCCTGGCCAATACCCTTCTATACCCTATTTCTTCCCTGCCACACCCACGCTGGCTGGTTCTCCTACTCTTGCAAGGGGTGAATAAACTCAAGCACGACAATATATATATTATGCATTAAAGATGAATATCACTTCTGCAGCAAATAACTTTACGAAATGGGACTCATTATTTTCACTCTTCATCATCATCGCCACCACCATCATCATCATCATTGTCATCATCATATCTTATTAGAAGTGAAATTTTAACAGCATTCATAAATCAAAATGAAATCCCAGCGGGTACATGGGCAGGCATTTAATATGAACAACAGAACTATAATCAAGATCACAGTTAACAAGGATGACAATAACATAGTACATTTTAAAACATCATGAATAGAAACAGTATGGTGAGTGTGATGGCAATACCTTAATGATACATGAACGATCAGTGAATAATGATAATAATTATAACAATGAAAATTATGATAATGATAGTAATAATTCCTCAATAGAGGCAACATATCAAAAACAATAATAGTAACGATAATAATGCAATACTAATGATAATACTAATACTAATGATAGCGATGAAGATGGTGATAATGATAATGATAATAGTGATGATAATGGTGATGATAACATTAATAATAATGATGCTACTAATAATAATTATTGATAATGATAATAGTGATAATGGTAATAAGAATGATGATAGTGTATACATATTGATTGTAACAATAATCATAATAATAGTGATAATAAGGAAAATAACAACAGTAATAGTAATTGTAATGATGATAATAATAATAATTATCATATATATGTATATATATATATGTGTGTGTGTGTGGGTATGCATATATATACATACATATGAGTATACCTATACATACATAATGATTGTAGTCATGGAAAAAATGATAATGATAATAATTATGAAAACAATGGGAGCAACAGTAATGATAATAATACTAAAACGATTAGTCACCATGATGATGGTGATAATAATATTAATAACAATGTTTATGATAATAACAATAAAGACAATTCTAATAATAATAATAATAATAACAGTGAAAATAATGAGTATAACGATAATAGTAGATGAAAACCAATGTAAAAAATCTAAATGATAATAGTAATAATAATGGTAATATCGATAATAATAACAATGATAATGATGATAGTAATGGTGATAATCATAATAATAAGGATAAATATAACAATAATGATAACAACAATACTGATAATAATAATAAAAATAATGATAATTGCAACAACAACGCTTTGATAACAAAAACAACAACAAAATGATAATAGTAATAATAAAAAGAATAATAATTACAACAACAAACAAAATAATAACGATTATTATATTAATGCTACAATAAATATAACAATATCAATAACACACATGGAAGAACACTAATACAAATCAAACAACAATAAAGATAACACGATTAGCATTGTAATCTCGTCAATAAATCACCAAATTATAAAATCAAAAGGTAGCAACATGCATGGTAATAGGATC
This sequence comes from Penaeus japonicus, assembly GCA_017312705.2. NCBI lineage: Eukaryota > Metazoa > Arthropoda > Malacostraca > Decapoda > Penaeidae > Penaeus > Penaeus japonicus. The sequence goes on from BOPN01000039.1 coordinate 146,691, forward strand.
AACAGCATAATGAGGATAACAACATCAGTGTAAACAACAATAATTTATGATAATGAAAGATTAATAATAGCACAGTCGGAATGATAAAGTAACGTCGAAGAAATACTACAAATGACGCCTCTCTTCTTTTCTTTTCTCTCTCTCTCTCTCTCTCTCTCTCTCTCTTCTCTAGTCTCTCTCTCTCGTTTCTCTCTCTCTCTCTTTTCTCTAGTGTCTCTCTCTCTCTCTCTCTCTCTCGCTCTCTCTCTCTCTCTTTTCTCTAGTCTCTCTCTCTCTCTCTCTCTCTCTCTCTCTCTCTCTCTCTCTCTCTCTCTCTCTCTCTCTCTCTCTCTCTCTCTCTCTCTCTCTCTCTCTCTCTCTCTCTCTCTCTCTCTCTCTCTCTCTCTCTCTCTCTCTCTCTCTCTCTCTCTCTCTCTCTCTCTCTCTCTCTCTCTCTCTCTTTTCTCTAGTCTCTCTCTCTCTCTCTCTCTCTCTTCTCTCTCTCTCTCTCTCTCTCTCTCTCTCTTTTCTCTAGTCTCTCTCTCTCTCTCTCTCTCACTCTCTCTCCTTTTCTCTCTCAGAAAGATTGTCTTAACAGACACAATTATTACAGAGTCTAAGAAAGAAAATGGAAGGGGATGGGGGGGAGGGGGAGATGGAGAAGGAGAAAGAAGGAGAGAGAAAGAGAGAGAGAGAAAGAGAGAGAGATAGAGAGAGAGAGAAAGAGAGAGAGAGAAAGAGAGAATGAGAGAAATTGAGAGAAAAGAGAGAAAAAGACGAGATTAATAGAAGACAGACAGAAAGTAAGAAAGAGACAGACAGAGACTGCGAGAAAACAAAAAACAAAAAACATAAGACTAACACCGCTTAAAGAATTATCAACAAATTATTTACAGGGAGCGAGTGTGTAAACAAAAGAAGAGAGACATCGCCAAGGTGAAGTACCGCAAGACAGGTCTGGGTGGACAGCTAGGCATTGTTTATGGGCGACCTGGCCTCTCCACCACCTACGGGCGAGCCACCCGATGTCATGGATACACACACACACACTTACATACACACACACACACACACACACACACACACACACACACACACACACACACACACACACACACACACACACACACACACACACACACACACGTACACGTACACACGCACATACATACAAGATCTTCTTTCCTTTTTTATTATTTTTTATCTCTTATTTTTCCCCTTTCTTTCTTTCTTTCTTTCTTTCTGTCTGTCTTTGCGCCTCACTTTCCCTCCCTCCCGTCTTCCCTCTCCTTCCTTCCTTTTCTTTTACTTTTCAGACCCATGGTACAAAGTGCAACTTTCGGCCTTATTCTATTACCTCATTAACATAATTTACTAGCACCTAGAATTCTAACGACTCTTTTTTGCCTCTACAACGAGTCGCACCGTAGGGAAAGACTCTAGGCAAACAGTTGCATAGTCTGATTGCAAGGCGTAGAATGATAAAGCAAACAAAATGTAGAGCACTTTACCAACGTACAAGGAAAGTTGAACTTAACAACTACACGAATCTGTTTGAGATCAGATAACGGTCCAGACGTGCATGTTTGCGGTTTTTCATTCATAGAGTCGTTTATGTGTGTGTGTGTGTGTGTGTGTGTTTGTCTGCGTACATATCCGTGTACGAATGCGTGTACGCGTATTCGTGAGTATGTGCGTATTATGTGTAAATATTCGTGTACATGCTCGTGCGCATACACACATATGAACAAACACACCCTCCCTCACCCTCCCGCGCCTATCCCCCCCTCCTCCCGCGCCTACACCCCCCCTCCTCCCGCCCCTGTCGCGCAGAAGAGCCACGACCTCCGCCAAATGTAAAACCCGAAGCAAAAATCGTATCTAGCAATGTCCGTTCCTCCCCGCAGCCGCGTATCTCACCTCCCGCGGGCTATTCAAGACACTGGATAAGAAGTAGTCCAGATGAAGGCCAGAGTCAGATATAG
>BOPN01000039.1:153654-156154 GCA_017312705.2 Penaeus japonicus
ATCTAGGAAATTTAGTTATTATGCTGAGGAGGGTGATGGATGTACGGGAGACATCGGAGAAGGATGAGGATTATCGTGCTTTGTGTGATAGGATAGTATAGTTGGATGATTGTATGGATAAAAAAAATAGTTGGATGACTAAACTGGAAAATAACACACAGTGATAACAGAAGACCAGACATCATCACACCCATCACCATATCACAACACTGATAAACCAAACCTCCTAGACCTTCCAACCGCCGCACCATAACACACCACAAGAAAGCAAGAACTCCCCAACCCCTTCTCCCTCCCACCCCCTACCCCTTCCCATGAGCACCATACAAGCCCAGCCAGCCAGCCAGCCATGGCATCACCCCCATCTTCACCCTATATCTTGCCCTCCATCCCATACTTGTGGTCCCGGGATGGCTGGCGCCCATAAAGAACGCTGGCCTGTCCACCCTTTATAACCTCCCAACTTCGGACTTAAACCAATATGATGCTATCTTGAAATTAGCACCTCGCTTGAAACTCGAGTTGTTGTTGTCGTTGTTGTCTATGTGCATTGCGTTCTATGTTGACTTTTTGGTTCGTTCGTCTTATTTATTCAGTTAGTTAATGTTGATATTTTGTTTTTGTCGTTTTTGAATTTTTTAAAACTTTGGTAGTAGTCATGAGGTGATGCAGCCTTTATGAATTACAGTATTTGAATGACCCAAAATATATATATATATATATTTATACATTACAAAGGCTGGCTCAAATTTTGTTTCCGATCTCGTCTGCAACCAAAGTCTCCCAAGAAGTCGCTCTTCCTCCGTCTCCGCCCGCGCCCCGAATGCATTTTGTGAGCGTCGCATTCCAATCCCAAATGCGAATTACAGCATACATAATACATGTACCGCCGCAGCTGTGCTAATGGATGGTTCGAGATATTGCGATGATGTATGTTACTATTGTCCAAGGCGCGGCTGTGACTCATTAAGAAGCCGGGCCATTCATCAGTGTCGGATTAATTATTTCTACGTCTCCCTCGGCGTTGCAGTATTAATTGGGTCTTTCATGAACGAGACGCTGGACACAAGGGGGAGGGGAGGAGGAAGAGGAGGAGGAGGAGGAGGAGGAGGAGGAGGAGGAGGAGGAGGAGGAGGAGGACGACGACGACAGTGAGGGGGAAGAGGAGGACGAGGAGGATGAGGCCAGTGAGGGGGAAGAAGAGGAAGAGGAGGAAGAAGAGAAGAAGCAGGAGGAGGAAGAGAAGAAGCAGGAAGGGGTAGAGAAGAAGGAGGAGGTAGAGATGAAGAAGGAGGAAGAGAAGAAGCAGGAGGGAGTAGAGGAGGAGTAGGAGGTAGAGATGAAGAAGAAGGAAGAGAAGAAGCAGGAGGGGGTAGAGGGGAAGGAGGGGGAGGTGGAGAAGCAGGAAGGGGTAGAGGAGGAGGAGGTGGAGAAGAAGGGGGGGGGGGGGCAGGAGGAGAGCGGATAAAAGATTGTCTCCTTTCGCTGAGACCGCGACATTGTGAAGATCGTCTTACAGAAATGAAGAAAAAGGATCGGGGAGGGGATGGAGGAATAGGAAGATGAAGAGGGGAGGGAGGGAGGGAGCGAAATGAACATGGAGGAGGTGAAAATAGGTAAAATAGTAGAAGACATAAATAAACAGGCAGTTGCAAGTAGCTAGAAGAATGGGCGATGTGTGTGTGTGTGAGAGAGAGAGAGAATGAGAGAAAGATAGATAGATAGAGATAGAGAGAGAGAGAATGAGAGAGAAAAAGATAGATAGATATAGATATAGATAGAGATAGAGAGAGAAAGAGAGAGGGGGGGGGGAGAAAGAGAGAAAGAGAGAGAGAGAGAGAGAGAGAGAGAGAGAGAGAGAGAGAGAGAGAGAGAGAGAGAGAGAGAGAGAGAGAGAGAGAGAGAGAGTGAGATAATCACGACTGTCGAGAACATCCCCCAAACCCACCCACAACAGCGATCCCGAACCCAACAAGGTATCCGAAATGAGTAATCCTCTGCTCGAAAAAAAATCAAAAAAATCTTAGAGGTAACCGAAGAAAAGAAAATCCGAACGTAACTCTTTGGATCATCTAACAAGTGAAATTCTTTGATAACTCGGCTACTTTGTTCGGACTTCAAAGGCTCAACGAAGAGACAAAGTGTGATGATGGATGAGCAGAGTGACTGACACATCCCGTGTGGATGACTGCCAATAAACAGTGACAGCCGCCGCACTGTAATATGATGAACAAGGTACCTGTTCGACTGTTCAGCTCGTGCAGTCAGATCATGATAGACTAGTAAGAACAACGGAATTTATAATTCAGGGTGTGTATTTTTTAACCTAATTCATAATTTGGTGCGTTCATTTTTTTCACAAATTTACCTTTAGTTGTTATTCAGTTCCTTCATTAAAATGAAAGAGAAAAAAATCGGCATGATTATCTTTTTCACCCAGTTCATAATTCAGTGATTATCCAATCTAATTTATAATCATAGATTTTTTTTTACCTAATCT
>BOPN01000039.1:161154-166154 GCA_017312705.2 Penaeus japonicus
TACATGTTGAATGAAAATATTGCATGTTTCGAGCTGTTCTTGCGCTTCTATATGGAACTACAGGTTCGAGCCTAATTAATACGACCGTAAATAATCCCACGCTTTGACCTGCTCGGACGCGTAACTCAGGCCAACGTTGTCTTCGTCAGGTAATAATAACACGAGAGGAATTATTCCACCAAAAACAGAGGGAGAAAAAGAATAACAAAAAAAAAAGGACAGGAAAATAGGAAAAGAGGAATTATAGATAGGACGAAAGGGAAGGAGGAAGAGAAAGCGAAAGAGGAGTGTAATTCCAGCTTGCGTCCATTCCGTCTTCCCGGGACAAACGACTGCATGATTCCAAGCATTTGCAACCTTAATGTAAGGACACACGCAGGGGCCCCGTTCATTCGCTCGCTGTGCAACCAGGTGTTAATTAGAAGAAATCTAGCACGACGCACTCTGTCACCTACCATGAGACCGGAATAGAGGATGAGGGGGGGGGGGGGGCGAGAGGCGCAGTAGAGGAGAGAACCGACAAGACAAGAGGGAATTCTTCGTTACGCTTTTTACTTGGCATGATGGAAATAGCACCGGGATAAAGATCTCAGATGGTATCAACAAAATGCACTGTTGAAAGGGAACACAAGATAAGACTCCTCCACAAAGAGATAGGATTTAAGGAGCCACAAAGTTCGAGGTGTATTCGGAGCGAGCCGACCCCGCAACGCAGCCCAGGCCAGGCCAGGCCATATGGCGGCAGCCGGCTGGCTACTGGAATTCAATTTATATCGGCAATTAATTATAATCGCGGTCAACCCTTCTGAGCCGTTGGGAGGCGACTTGGAGTGTCGTGGACGGGGCTGGAGGGCAGCGCAGGAGCAATGCACTAGTCATACTTCCTTGGCATGACGAGGGATTTTCCACCTTGCGGGAGATGACCGTAAGCGTTTGACTGGCGTGTCGCTGGGTGTAGCCTCGCGCAGGTTTGTTTAATTAAGGAGTGTCGCGGCCGCGGCTCCCGTTCGGGCCAGATACGTTTGCTTAATTACGCAAGACATAATGGCCATTGTTCCGGTAATTGAAAGGTGGTCTTTGATGGTGGCTCGAAAATATCCGGCGGGAAGGACAAAGGGCTGCAGGGATCACGGCCAGGGATCAAACACCTGTTTGTCTCTCCGTGGCTCTTGCCTCTCATGCACCCTCGAGTCTTCCTATTTGCCAGTGCTTCGTTTCTCTGTTACTGACGAAGACCCTGACGAAGACCCTGACGAAGGGGTGGAAGTACCAGGTCACCCCGTTGTGGCTTCATCTCTCTGCTCTTGACGAAGGCTCTGACGATGGGGTAGAGGACCAGGTCACCCCGTTGTGTTAGTGGTTGGCTCTGTCTTTCTGTTAAATGACCCTCTTGGCAATGGAGGTAAATTATTTGCTACCTCTATACAACTCTCGCTAAATAAATCTTGTCAAAGTATTAAATTCTTGTTGAATGTAGTGATAATAATAGACTTTGAGGTCTTCATCTGCTACTAACGGCCTTCAGTAAGTAAAAAACAATAGTCCAAATACGCAATCAAAATGAAAAATACGAACTCTACGTATGCTTCATCAACCCAAACAATCATCTCCAGCTCCCCCTTGTCTCCAAAGATTAAGACCAGCATGCCATTGTCTTCCCACCACCACCAACCCCACCCCCACCCCCACCCCAAACCCCAACCCTTAGGGGCCGCGCGCGTTTTGGCTGAGGGTTCCGAGAAGGTGCTAAATGCCATTAATTAATCATTCCAAAACAAGTGAGCGGGCGAGGGGGAGAAAGGGGAGGGGGGCAGTGTAGGGGGAGAGAGGACAAGGAAGAAGAGAGGATGAAAAGGAGAGAGGGAGGGTTTTCGAGAGGGAAGGAGTGGGGTATGTGATATGGAGAGGGATGAGAATGGGAGTAAATAGTAAGGTAGGATGAAGAGGAGTGGGAAAGGAAGGTAGGAGTAAGGGTAGGGGATGTAAAGGAGAGGAAAAGAGAAGGAAAGAATGATTAAGGGGTACGAAGGAGCGAAACAGGCAAAGAGAGAGGATGTGAAGTAAGGAAGATGGCGCAATCAGAGGGGAAAGGAGGGAGCAAATGAAGGGGGAAAAGAGGGAGCAAATGAAGGGGGAATAGAGGGAGCGATAGGGGAGGGGGAAAGGATGGAGCGATAGGGGAAGGAGAAGGAGGGAAAAAAGGAAGGAAGAGAGGGAGCGGAGGGTTTGGATAAGGCAAGCGACGAATCCGGGATAGGTAAAAGAGCTATTGGGTCCGCCGCGACGATGAAGGGGACAAAATCATTACATGACTGGAGAAGATTACAAAAAAAGTGAAATAAAAAAAAAGGAGAGAGTGGAAAAAAAAAGATTGCAGGACAATAGAGCGATGACAACGACGCCGGACTTCAGAAGAAGCCGGAACGCAGGTTTTGCTGCTCTTGAAACAAACAGGAAAAAAATCCAATCGCGTGATATTTGACCGGTGATTCCGCGATGCCTCATCCACACCGCAAAAGCCAATTGTATTACGACCCAAACACTAATAAAACTGCCCCTCAACGCACTTTTCGTATGACCCGTGCTGCCGTAACTACCGCCTTCCACGCACCGGTCGTTGCAATGAATCGCGGATGGCCAGCCGTCATCGTGACTTCGTGGGTTAAGAAAAATAAACAGGATTCATGAGGCAACGCTTTCATCCTCGTTTATTCATTTGCAACAAATTACATCCTCAGTCCATTTTTTTCATTCTTTCATTTCCTCGTACATCTTTTACATCTCTTTTTTTTATCTTTTATTATTATTTTTTTCACCTCACTTCCCTGTGACTTCTGTTTCCTACTTCCTCTCTTCATCACCCTATCCTGTTTGCCCTTTCTTTTCCATCCCCTGCCCCTCCTTTCTCTCTCATTGTCTCTTATTTAGCTTCCCCTCCCTCTCATTCTCTTCTCCACTTTCTTCTCTCATTCTCATTCTCTTTTGCACTCCCTTTCACCTCTCTCTCATTCCCTTCCACACTCCCTTTCCCCTACCTCTCATTCCCTTCTGCACTTCGTCTTCCCTCATCATTCCCCTTCTACACCCTCTTCGCTCTTTTATTTCCCTTCTGCAGTTTCACCTCCTCATAAACTTCTACAGGCCTCTTCCCTCGCTTTCCTTCCCTCCAATACCCTTTCACCCCCTTCCCCTACCTCCCATTCCTTTCACCCTCCCTTCCCCTACCTCCCATTCCTTTCATCCCCCCTTCCCCTCCCTCCTATTCCCTTTCATGCCCCTTCCCCTCCCTCCAATACAATTCATATCCCCTTCCCCTCCCTCCCACCCCCCTTCATCACCCTTTCCCCTCCTTCCCTCCCTGTCCCCCATTTCCCCATGCGTTTCTCCCTCTTTCCATCACCTCGTTATTGTTTTTCGCGACAAAAGCTTCCAAACCATGCAAAACGTGCAGGCATGTTGCATATTGAGCTCGAGGTGTGGCGACCATGACCGCAGCATTAACCATCTTCTCCTCTCAATTATCATTCATTACTATTTTTTGTTTTAAGTCCGACTTTTTAATTATGTCTTGTTCTACTCCGTCGCTGCTGTGCTTTCAATAATTAATTTGAAATGGACTGCCTCTTGAGCTGCCTACGTCTGGTACCCGCGAAAACATACGGCTCGCTATTTTGTGTTATCTCTCTCTCTCTCTCTCTCTCTGCCCATCAACCCCCCAGCTCTCTCTCTTTTCTTAAATATTCTTTTTGTCTTCCTTTTTTTTTTTTTTGCCTCGCTCCCGTTCCTTCGCCCGGTCATTTTTATCCAGCGTTTATAATTAGGTCCAATGTAATTATTATTTCAGTGCGAGGTGCGGCCGCCGGCGGGTATAAAAGCGCAGGTGAGTTGTGGCCATTTTTTTTCCTTTTCTTTTTTTCAAGAAATTTATCATTCAACAATCGACGATAAGTGCAGCTCCCTAGACTGCAGCTCCGACCGTAACTCCTGCGCTACGGCCACTCATTTGCATATTAGCGCACGGGGGCAGTTGTAATTATCCGGGAATTAAGGAACGCATTTCAGACTCGTCTACTTAAAGGTAATTTAGATTACATTTATTATATGTTCAGCTACGCTTAGCTACTGTGCATAGTTCACCTAATTGGCGGTGGAAGGCCGATATCTGACGTCAATTATTTATTCATATTTATATTTACGTATCGGTAATAATGATAGTTAGAGACCGTGGCTTAGCTATTACGCGTGGGGGCAAGAGGTGGTGACCCATCCCCCCCATCCCAACCCCCCTTCCCTCTCTCTACGCCTTATCTAAGCTACAACTTGCTTTTAAATTGGGGAGAGGGAAGATATATTCAAATTGTCATATTTTTTTTATCAAAATTATTTCATATTTTCTTATGTTTCTTACATTGTTTTGAAGGAAAAGAAGAGAAACACATCAAAATAAAAGATACACCACTCACTTCCAAATAAGAGAAACTGTGTACAACGATGTACATAACACATGATGTACACATGACCAGCGCACAGGAGTAACAACAGAAGCCTTTCGTCCCCTGGAATGATACGACAAAACTTCCGAACTGAAGAGGTTGGTGGGGGTGGGGTGGGGGGACGGGTACGGTGTATGATGGGGGTGGGGGTAGGGTGGGGAGGGGGGTTAGGTCCTGTTCTTCATCATCCGCAATGAATAATCGGATAATCTTTCTGATGGGTCACCTTGTCTCTGAGTCTCCTGCTCTGTCTTTGTGTTTTACAATAAGGATCTGAAACTAACGCTAACTCTAATTACATATGGGACTGTTATCTCTCTCTCTCTTTCTAACACCCTCCCTCCCGTCTCTCTCTCTATCTCTTTTTCTGACTCCCTCCCGTCTCTCTCTCTCTCTTTCTTTCTAACTCCCTCCCGTCTTTCTCTCTCTCTTTCTAACTCTCCCTCTCTATCTCTCTCCCCCCCCTCTCTCTCTCTCTCTTTCTTCATCTCTCCCTCTCTATCTATA
>BOPN01000039.1:188654-193654 GCA_017312705.2 Penaeus japonicus
TATAGACCGACAGTCACTTCACTCTTAAATCTGCATACAGCCAAACTGCCTCACACTTAGAGAGTTTATACCGTGGAACGCATGGCTCTGAAATCACTACGTTTGTTTGTTCCAGCGTGCCGTTATGCGAGGTGATATTTCTACGCTGTTGGGAGTCCGATGGTGCAATAAGCTATGACCAAATTGCAATGCCTTTAAAACGCAACGAAACCTCTGCTCACCCAATAACTGTCTTCTTTACCCTTTTCTCTTAAACTCCCAAAAGTACGTAGGCCAGGATGCAGTTGGTAATGTCACGCTGGATTAAGAGTAAACCCGTAAACCCATTATCTGAAGGAAAAAAAAAACAAAAAAAACACGACTGGTCGTTGAGGACTCCACGTGATCGCCCGCTCGCGTGTGTCTCTGTCCTCTGGCCGGAATCACTACTTCTGCTGCGTTTCATCTTTCGTTTATTTTTACGGTTATCGTTCGCGGAGAGAAATCGGGTTGTTGGGGAGGGAGGAGAGGGGAGGGGAGGGGATGGGAAGGGAGGGGAGGGGAGGTGAGGGGAGGGGAGGGGAGGGGAGAAGAGGATAGAGGAGGGGAGAGGAGAGGAGGGTAGGGTAAGAAGGGACATGAGGATAGGGGAGGGGAGGGGAAGGGGTAGGAGAAGAAGGGACATGATGATAGGGGAGGGGATGGGGGGATGTGAGGGGAAGGGAGAGGAGGGGAGGGGGAGGGAAGGAGAGGCAAGGCGAAAAAGAGGGACGGGGGAGGAAGGGGAGGGGAGGAGAAAAGAGGGGAGGTGAGGGGTGATTGAAGGTCACTCACCTACTGCTATGAAGTAGGTGTGACGAGCAAGGTACAGATATATCTCATGACTTATCAGTATCCGTTCCCACCAAATAGCAGTAAAATTCTAATACATACATACGCAATAACAGACACAAGAAGAAAAAAAACACACACCAAGGCTAATTCACATTATCATCTTAAGGAGGAAAAATTTAGATACCAAAAATTGAAAAAAAGGAAGAAAAGGGAAAAACGGGTTACGACAACCAAGGAACTATTTCATCACATTGGTTGGAAAGACTTCTTTTGGAGTCAGTCAGGCAGTCGGCTCTCCGGACCTTATATGGGAGGGAAAAGGGGGAGAGGGGGGGGGGCAGAGTGCTATGGCATCGCTGTAGTATAAACTACGAAGGACATTAGAAAGCGAAAGAGAGAGAGAGAGAGAGAGAGAGAGAGAGAGAGAGAGAGAGAGAGAGAGAGAGAGAGGGGGGAGAGAAAGAGAGAAAATAAGAGAGAGAATAAGAGAGAGAGAGAGGGAAGGGAGGCGAGGGGAAGAAAGAGGAAGAGAGGAGGAGAGAGGAAGAGAGAGAGAGAGGAAGAGAGAGAGAGGAAGAGAGAGAGAGAGAGAGAGAGAGAGAGAGAGAGAGAGAGAGAGAGAGAGAGAGAGAGAGAGAGAGAGAGAGAGAGAGAGAGAGAGAGAGAGAGAAAGAGCAAGAGAGAGAGACTGAGAGGGGGAATGAGAGAGGGGAAAGGAGGGGAGGGAGGGGGGACCCGCCTGTAGACCTGATTATGAATAGTAAAATGGGATTCCAGGATGTACGGGAAGCTGTTATAATCACATTGACGACCAATCTTCTTGCAAGATGAAAAACAGGGGGACGAGATGGTGAGAGGGGAGCTGGGGGGGGCGGGGGGGGGCGAAGGAGGAGGAGGGTTAAGGGGGGTAGCGTAGCGGGGATGGAGAGAGAGGAAGAGGGGGAGAGAGGGTGCTGAGAAAGGAATAGCGGATGAGAGGATGGTGGGGGGAGAGGGCAGAGAACGAGGAAGAAGATGAGAGGGGGGGGGCACAGGGCGGAGGAAGAGGGAGAAGGTAAGAGAGGGACTGGAGGTAGGAAAAGAAGAAGAGGGGCAAGAGAGAGAGAGAGAGGGGGGGGGGATGTAGGGGGAGAGAGGAGAATGAGCAAGAGAATGAGAGGGATGGAATGGGTCACAGAAAGAGAAGAAAGGTGAGAGAAGGCGTGGAGAGAGGAAGAGCAGGAGAAAGTGGAGTAGGTGAAGAAAAAAAAAGAAAAAAAAAGGAAGAATGGGATTTTTTTTCTTTACGATGAAAATTACATTTCACTTTTACCATGACTTGGAACTCGGAATGATGAATCTCTAATAATTTTCCATATACAAATCTCAAGATAACAGGGGAAAAATCTAATAATCAGAATGTGAAATATTTTCAATTATGCTGAACTCACTTCTCCCTCTTTCTCTCTCTCTCTCCTCACCCATTACCACCTTCGCACAGTCTCTCTTTCTCACACTCTCACATTCTTTAGTACAGACACAAACACACACACACACACATTCACACACCTTCACAATTAACACCCTGCAATCACCTCAGACCATACGTATGTCTGGCGATGTCAGGTTTACATAGACGAAGATAAATGATCGTTGGCCAGGAAGGAGGGAGGGCCAGGGGGGGGGGCGGCAGGAGGCATGGAAAGGGGGGGAAGGGAGGGAGGGAGAGTCTTGGCTGGTCCGCAGGGGGTGCTGTTCGTAAGAGGGGAGTGAGGGGGGATTTAACGGGCAAGGGGGTGGGGGTAGGGGGGGGAGAGTTGGGATAAAGGTCGTGGATGGAATGATGGGTGGGAGGTTGGAGGTGGGGTGGGGTGGGGGGGGGGGGTTCTGGAAGCGCGCAGATGGAAAGGGGATATATATATGAAGTGTGGATAAGGAAAAGGATACGGCGTTCATGCGGGTAAACATTAGATATGCAGCGTGTGTGTGGCTATCTTTCTACACACACACACACACACACACACACACACACACACACACACACACACACACACACACACACACACACATATTCTCCACCCCCCCAAAAAAAAACAACAAAAAAACATTGCAAGCAGAGTAGATCCCCCATGATAAGGAAATGGTCGAGGTGTCAGGAGACGGAAGCGACCGTCGTCAGGAGAAGGCTGACGGTCAAGGGGGCGTCTTCTGGAGTTCCTGAGGGCGGCGTAGAGGCGTCGCGGTGCCGGAGGGAGTCAGGGTGAGGTGGATGGATCGAGGGGTCGTCGAGTGGATGGATTCCTGGAAGGGTGGGGGTGGGGGGGGGGGCGAGTGGATGTATTTGAAAGGTGTGTACTGAGTAGGAAGAAGAGGGAGACAGTCAATCGTTTTATTATTTTTTTCTTTAATCTATTTTTGAGTTATTTTTTTCCGTTGTTTGTATCGTATCATTTCTTTTCTCTTCTTCTCTAGAATGCCATTCTTCACCTTCTAACAGAGAAAGTTTGTTAGAGAGAGAGAGAGAGAGAGAGAGAGAGAGAGAGAGAGAGAGAGAGAGAAAGAGAGAGAGAGAGAGAGAGAGAGAGAAGGAGAGAGAGAGAGAGAGAGAGAGAGAGAGTAGGGAGAGAGGGGGTAGGGGGGTAGGGAGAGAGAGAGACAGATAGAGAGAGAGAGAAAGAGAGAGAGAGAAAGAGAGAGAGAGAGAGAGAGAGAGAGAGAGAGAGAGAGAGAGAGAGAGAGAGAGAGAGAGAGAGAGAGAGAGAGAGAGAGAGAGAGAGAGAGAGAGAGAGAGAGAGAGAGAGAGAGAGAGAGAGAGAGAGAGAGAGAGAGAGAGAGAGAGAGAGAGAGACAGAGAGAGAGAGAGCACGCGCAAATAATACGAAAATACGGCCCCTCTTTATATAATTTTCCACGAAGGGAAATATTTTGGGCCATTGTGTGATATCGTTGGTGTAAGTAATGCATCACCGTCATTTTAATATATTGATCCCAAAGCTCCGCTGGTCCGGGAAGAGGGAGAGGGGGGGGGAAGGCGACGGGAAGCGTATCTGTAGGGGGGGAGGAAGAGGCTAAAATAACTAAAACCAGTCCAAAAACGTTTAAAAATTAATAAATAGCACTCTTTTTTCATTCACATATATATCTATCTATTCCAAATACTGTATATTGTCTGGAACACTTACTTCGACTTCGAGATCGGGGAGAGAACAATCTTATACGGAGAATATTTAAGAGCTATAAGAATAGGGAAAAAATAAAAATAAAAAACGATTCTCTTTTTCTCTCTTCGCAGACAATGAAGAGGCACTGTATGTGTGTGTGAGGAGGGGAATGGTAGATGGGGGGGAGGAAGTAGAGGCGGAGTGGAGGGAAGGGGTGAGGGTGAAGGGGGGAGCGCCGCGCCGTCCCCCGACGAATCTATCGCCGCGTTATCTGGGCAACGGCGAGTCCCGGATGTGCGAAGGGCTCAAGGCCGCGATGCTTGCGACGACAACGAATCTCCCCCAGCGACGAAAGCACAAAGGAAATTACCCCGAGCGGCCACACCAAAAAATTCACATTAATCATCAGATTTGCTCACCAGTGAAGCCTGGTGCTGAGTCACGCTAGGGCGAGGGGCGAAAGGCGACGGAGTGGGGTGGGTGGGGGCGGATGGGGGGAAGGGGAGGGGGGTTAGGATATAGGGGATATGGAGGAGGGGGGGGGAGAGGGAGGGTAACGTTGGAGGGCGTCGTTTATCCGAATTATCTACTCAACCGGAAAGAAGAGAGAGAGACTTCATTCCATTTTTTTTCATGTCGGTCGACTCTGGGTCCGTACAATGTTTAAGGCCGTGCCATTAATCCGAAGGTATCATTAAGCGGAGGCAGATAGCGGAGGACATTCTATAGATTTATTCACCTACATATCAACATTATTCTTATCTATCATCAAGAAGTCCGTTTTTATGTATTTAGAATGCTTTTAGAAACAGAAGCTTCCTTACCTTAATAAATTCACAAGCAAAAGTGACGCGGTAGTGTATGGCGTGAGGCACTGACGTCAAATCATTTTGTTATCGCACATGTCTATTCGGTATTGACGTCATTGCATTTTATTATGTATATATTATTTTTTTCCGCAGCCTGCTTACAAGAAGCACAGACAGGTGTTATTTGCTAGCAGATGTTGCAAACTACACAAGTGCTGATTGAATCTACTGTTCCTAG
>BOPN01000039.1:198654-201154 GCA_017312705.2 Penaeus japonicus
ACAAATACCTTCGTCTGCGCTGTGTGTGTGTGTGTGTGTGTGTGTGTGTGTGTGTATGTTTTTGTGCGTGCGTAAGTAATACGCAGCCACCCTTTATCGATCTGAGTGATTCTGCAGAAATATGTTACAGACGTAAGCTATCGATTGATTGCGACAACGACATACCTGTACGAACATGTTACCCATGAGAAAAATACTGTGTCCATTCGATACACATGAGAGCGAGAGAGAGAGAGAGAGAGGGAGGGAGAGAGAGAGAGAGAGTGAGAGAGAGAGAGAGAGAGAGAGAGAGAGAGAGAGAGAGAGAGAGAGAAAGAGAGAGAGATAGAGAGAGAGAGAAAGAGCGTGGGGGATGTTAGTAGTTGCAGGGGGAGAGGATGAAAGAAGAAAAGGGAGAAGATGAGGAGGAGGAGAAGAAGACGAAGAAGGAGGAGGAAGAGAAGCAGAGAGAGAAGGTGAATGGGTTGAGAGGGGAAGGTTAATACTGCACAGTAGTTCTGCAACTTTTATTGCGTGAGGCCGTAATGGCGGGCTAGCATGAACAGGTTCTAGTTAGTCATGTTTGTATAAATTATTGGCTCGGCACAATAACGTGTGTTTGGGGACATTTTGAGCGGAACTCTGGCACCCATGAATTAATACAGAGATTCGATCGTGCGATGCCTCTCTATGCTCTCATATTGCATAACATCAAGAACCTTTCTTGCCGCTAAAATACCGCTTTTTTTCATTTCTTTCTCTTCTTTTTTTTTATATACATCAAATAGTTCGTCTATGCATAACGTCGGTTCCTTCGAGTTCTTTCTTGCGTCGACCAAGAAAAGGAGACGCTTTCAGACGTCGTCGGAAATAAATAGAAAATCGAAGAGCATAAATAAACGTATAATTCCAGCCGAAATCGCAAAAAGGGCTCGTAACATGGTGTGACGGTGGGTAAGGGCGCCTTTTCCTTCACTGTGGATTCGGAGACGGGCGGAGGGAGGGGGGGGGAGGAGAAGGGATGGGGGATAGAGGGAGAGGAGATGGGGTGAGAGGAAGGGGATAAGAGGGTGAGAGGAGCTAAGGAAGGGGGGAGGAGGAGGAAGAGGAGGAGGAAGAGGAGGAGGGGAGAGAGAGAGAGAGAGAGAGAGAGAGAGAGAGAGAGAGAGAGAGAGAGAGAGAGAGAGAGAGAGAGAGAGAGAGAGAGAGAGAGAGAGAGAGAGAGTAAGAGAGAGAGAGAGAGAAAGAGATAAAGAAAGAGAGAGAGAGAGAGACAGAAAGAGAGAGAGAGAGAGCGTGAGAGTAAGAGAGGAGAGAGAGAGAGAAACTGAACAAAAAATAAAAAAAAGATATATGAAAAAAAACACACATCATAAACGCCAACAGTAAAGACAGGGAAGCATATCGAATAAAAAATATCATATTTACGTATGCAAAAACATCTGCATCCAAGACAAGAAATAACCACCTTTCAACTCTTGATTTTTTGAGACGAGCAAATTTAGGATGACAAAGCCATTTCCATAATCACATGCAAACTATATGAACGATGTCTTTCTTTAGAGTGAAATGCATGGATTCTTAGAAGACGGGATTCGTAAAAATGATAGAGAGGGCGACTATAGTGATGTTGATGTTGATGGTGATGATGAGGATGGTAGTGTGGTGATGGTGATGATGATGAGGAGGATGATAGTGGTTGTGATGATGATGATGAAATGATGGTGATGATGACGGTGGTTGTGGTGGTGATGAAGATCAAAATAATAAGGATGATATCAACAAAGAGGACATACACATATAACACTATAAAATAACATAACCCAAACTACACAACTCCTGGAAACAACCCACAAAGCCAAACAAACATACTTGCATTCATTCATTCACGCACACACACAAAAGAACAGACAATCCCCCACCCACGCACACGCACACGCACACACAGCCCCACGAAGACAGACACAGAGAGACACTCAAAACACACAATATGACAGATAATGTAGGCGGACGTAAGGGTGGTGCGGTCAGACGTTGAATAAACACTTGCATCCATCTTTCCTTGCAACCGAGGACAGTGCATGGAGATTGCCCGGCCGCTCTTGGTGCCACATGGGCGTGTGTGGGCGCGGAGGGCGTGGCAACGTGTGTAATTGGTGGTCACAGGCTAAGTTAAGGTGCTCCAGTGACATTTCGCATAATTTGGCGAGTTGAAGTGCAACAAAATTCAACGTCCCGGATTTTTCGTCGGGCCAAGTCCGGGTTCGGAAAAATATGTATATTGATTATGTCGTAAGAGATATTAAGGGACACAGAGAATGCGTGAATATTTGATAGATCTTATTGACGTGTACTTAACATGAAAGTATTTGTCTGCCTCTAACACTTAAACTTCATATAATTTTTGAAGCCAAGGGAACATTCAAGGAACGCAAATCCTTATTTCGTGGTACCAACTCTCACAGTGCCAACTTAAACGAACATTATACTAGAAATCTACTTAAAAGAAAGTTCTAAAGGA
>BOPN01000039.1:218654-223654 GCA_017312705.2 Penaeus japonicus
TTTTGTCTGTTTTGCCTTTTCTCTCTCTCTCTCTCACTTTGTTTTTTGTCCTTCTTTCCTTCTCTCTCTCTCTCTCCTTTTTTGCTTCTCTTTCCTTCTCTCTCTCTCTCTCTCTCGTTCTCTCTCTCTCTCTCGTTCTCTCTCTCTCTCCTCCTTCAATACTGCAATTAGCGATATCGAATTCGCAAATCGCCAAGACCGAGAAAATCCAACTAAAGAAACACAAAAAGCAAACGCGAAGAAAGAGAGGAAGAGACAGAAAGGAATTGGACGGACCTGTCGCCATTCAATATGCGGAATTTTGCATTTATATTGGTTGAGAAGAAACGTTTGTTTACAACCACTATACGCGGGAGGGGGGCAGAGATGTACCTAAGGGGTGGGGGGGGGGTACTCAAGACGATCCCCCCCCTTTTCCTCTTTGCTTCTGAATTTCATCTCCTTTGTGTCAGATTCTTATACCGACGACATGGCAATTTACAACCTCGCCGACATGGAAAAGGTTACCCATATCTATTGCTTCTGTTTATTTGTTTACTCTCATGGTATGCTATCGTTTTATCTTATCATATGATATGATATGATATATGTGTATGTTTGTATGTATATATGTATGTAAGTATGTATGATGTATTTATGTATATATATATTTATATATATATATACATATGTATATAAATATATATATGTGTATATATAAACATATACACACACACACACACACACATACACACAAACATATATATATATAAATATATATATATATATATATATATATATATATATATATATATATATATATGTATATATCATATATATATTTATATATACATATGTATATATCTTATATATATATACATATATATGTATTTATGTATATACATACACACACACACACACACACACACACACATATATATATATATATATATATATATATATATATATATATATATATATATATATATATACATACATACACACACACACACACACACACACACACATATATATATATATATATATATATATATATATATATATATATATATATATATGTATATATATATGTGTATATATGTATATATATACATATATATATACACACATACATATAAATATATATACACATATATTATCATATGAATATACCGCGTGACTGGTTATCCATTCAAGAGTAGTGAACAGTATGTGCACAGACCATAAACGTACATACAAACACACACACCTAACAAACATAAAACTAGTGAAAATAATACAATCAAACTAATCCTTAAATCTAATATGAAAAAGAAAGCAGAATGACAGCAACAAAACGCGAGAGAAGCAGCGACGCCAAGATAAAAGCAGGGACAGCAGGAGGACAGAGAGGAGCAGCAACGCCAAGATAAAAGCAGGGACAGCAGGAGGATCGAGAGCAGAAGCAACGCCAAGATAAAAGCAGGGACAGCAGGAGGACCGAGAAGAGCAGCGACGCCAAGATAAAAGCAGGGACAGCAGGAGGACCGAGAGGAGCAGCAACGCCAAGATAAAAGCAGGGACAGCAGGAAGACCGAGAGGAGCAGCAACGCCAAGATAAAAGCAGGGACAGCAGGAGGACGGACCGAGAGGAGCAGCAACGCCAAGATAAAAGCAGGGACAGCAGGAGGACCGAGAGGAGCAGCAACGCCGAGATAAAAGCAGGGACAGCAGGAGGACCGAGAGGAGCAGCAACGCCGAGATAAAAGCAGGGACAGCAGGAAGACCGAGAGGAACAGCAACACCGAGATAAAAGCAGGCACAGCAGGAGGAACGAGAAGACCAGCAACGCCGAGATAAAAGCAGGGACAGCAGGAGGAACGAGAGGAGCAGCAACGCCAAGATAAAAGCAGGGACAGCAGGAGGACCGAGAGGAGCAGCAACGCCAAGATAAAAGCAGGGACAGCAGGAGCAGCGAGAGGAGCAGCAACGCCGAGATAAAAGCAGGGACAGCAGGAGGACCGAGAGGAGCAGCAACGCCGAGATAAAAGCAGGGACAGCAGGAGGACCGAGAGGAGCAGCAACGCCGAGATAAAAGCAGGGACAGCAGGAGGACCGAGAGGAGCAGCAACGCCAAGATAAAAGCAGGGACAGCAGGAGCAGCAACGTCGAGATAAAAGCAGGGACAGCAGGAGGACCGAGAGGAGCAGTAGCGCCAAGATAAAGCAGATGGTAGCAGGAGGACCGAGAAGAGCAGCAACGCCAAGATAAAAGCAGGGACAGCAGGAGGACAGAGAAGAGCAGCAACGCCAAGATAAAAGCAGGGACAGCAGGAGGGCCGAGAGGAGCAGCGACGCCAAGATAAAAGCAGGGACAGCAGGAGCAGCAACGTCGAGATAAAAGCAGGGACAGCAGGAGCAGCAACGTCGAGATAAAAGCAGGGACAGCAGGAGGACCGAGAGGAGCAGCAACGCCAAGATAAAAGCAGGGACAGCAGGAGCAGCAACGTCGAGATAAAAGCAGGGACAGCAGGAGGACCGAGAGGAGCAGCAACGCCAAGATAAAAGCAGGGACAGCAGGAGCAGCAACGCCAAGATAAAAGCAGGGACAGCAGGAGGACCGAGAGGAGCAGCAACGCCAAGATGTTGCGGACAGCAGGAGCAGCAACGTCGAGATAAAGCAGGACAGCAGGAGACCGAGAGGAGCAGCAACGCCAAGATAAAAGCAGGGACAGCAGGAGGACCGAGAGGAGCAGCAACGCCAAGATAAAAGCAGGGACAGCAGGAGCAGCAACGTCGAGATAAAAGAAAGGGACAGCAGGAGGACCGAGAAGAGCAGCAACGCCAAGATAAAGCAGGACAGCAGGAGCAGCAACGTCGAGATAAAAGCAGGGACAGCAGGAGGACCGAGAAGAGCAGCAACGCCAAGATAAAAGCAGGGACAGCAGGAGCAGCAACGTCGAGATAAAAGCAGGGACAGCAGGAGGACCGAGAGGAGCAGCAACGCCAAGATAAAAGCAGGGACAGCAGGAGCAGCAACGTCGAGATAAAAGCAGGGACAGCAGGAGGACCGAGAAGAGCAGCAACGCCAAGATAAAAGCAGGGACAGCAGGAGGACCGAGAGGAGCAGCAACGCCAAGATAAAAGCAGGGACAGCAGGAGGACCGAGAGGAGCAGCAACGCCAAGATAAAAGCAGGGACAGCAGGAGCAGCAACGTCGAGATAAAAGCAGGGACAGCAGGAGGACCGAGAAGAGCAGCAACGCCAAGATAAAAGCAGGGACAGCAGGAGAACAGGAGGAGCAGCAACGCCAAGATAAAAGCAGGGACAGCAGGAGCAGCAACGTCGAGATAAAAGCAGGGACAGCAGGAGGACCGAGAGGAGCAGCAACGCCAAGATAAAAGCAGGGACAGCAGGAGCAGCAACGTCGAGATAAAAGCAGGGACAGCAGGAGGACCGAGAAGAGCAGCAACGCCAAGATAAAAGCAGGGACAGCAGGAGCAGCAACGTCGAGATAAAAGCAGGGACAGCAGGAGGACCGAGAGGAGCAGCAACGCCAAGATAAAAGCAGGGACAGCAGGAGCAGCAACGCCAAGATAAAAGCAGGGACAGCAGGAGGACCGAGAAGAGCAGCAACGCCGAGATAAAAGCAGGGACAGCAGGAGGACCGAGAGCAGCAGCAACGCCGAGATAAAAGCAGGGACAGCAGGAGGACCGAGAGGAGCAGCAACGCCAAGATAAAAGCAGGGACAGCAGGAGCAGCAACGCCAAGATAAAAGCAGGGACAGCAGGAGGACCGAGAAGAGCAGCAACGCCAAGATAAAAGCAGGGACAGCAGGAGCAGCAACGTCGAGATAAAAGCAGGGACAGCAGGAGCAGCAACGTCGAGATAAAAGCAGGGACAGCAGGAGGACAGAGAAGAGCAGCAACGCCAAGATAAGCAGGGACAGCAGGAGGAACGAGAGAGTTGGTGGAAGACACGCACCACCAAGTGACAAAATCTTATCAACCAATTCATTAAGCGCAAGTTGGACTTCCTGGTATGAGTCGCCGTAGACAAGCTCTTGGGGACAATAGGTCGATGTATTTAAGATTCTTTCTCTCTCTCTTTGTCTCCCTAATCTCTCATCTCGCTTTGTCTCTTCCTCTTTCCCTTTCTGCGTCCATGTCTTCCTGATCTCTCTGTCTTTTCTTCCTTTCTCGATATTCATATTCTTCTCCTCGCTTGCTTCTCAATCTTAAACTTTTTTTTTTTTTTTTTTTTTTTTTTTCTAACCATATATATTATATTTGGGGGATGATAGGGATGGTGAATCAATATGTTTGTGTTATGCTCATAGTGTATGTATTTATTATATGTCCTGTTTTTATTGGTACTATAACATTGTGTATTCACTGAAATCAGTTAATGAACCTGACTTGAAACTTTATTAAGTGCGCGAAAGAAAGAAACTTTGCTAAGTGTTGCCAAAGAATTGTCTATGGGAGGCTAAGAGAGAACCCAAGAGCAAAATTTTGCGGATAGGACTTTTTCGTAAATATACATTGTAGTCAACTTAAGATATGTGTTTAAACGCCATCATTTCTCTCTCTCTCTCTCTCTCTCTCTCTCTCTCTCTCTCTCTCTCTCTCTCTCTCTCTCTCTCTCTCTCTCTCTCTCTCTGTCTTTACATTTTTACAATTTTCTTCTTCCTTTTTTCTATGTAAAATGAGAGACCAAGGAAGAGTTACATTTTCTCCATCACGCGATTTGACTCATGAAAATAGCTCGGAGGTAATGTGGATGATGGAAAATCTAACGTGATGTTCTAACAAACTGTTCTTGCCACTGCGCACAAATACACACACTTGGAGGAAAAAGTGTTCTTTGCATTACAAAGCAAGTACTTGTTTTTACTTGATTTGCTTAGTATCCATGTATTATTATTACTTTAAGTGGTACACCTTGTGGAGAGGCTTTGGTGATTCTAGTTTTAAAGTTTTGTTTTTCTCACTACAATAAATATGGCAGTAGGTGCTTAGGTATCGATGCTACAAGAAAAG
>BOPN01000039.1:228654-231154 GCA_017312705.2 Penaeus japonicus
ATAAAAGACATTCCAAAAGCGAAAGGAAAAGGACCCACTACATCAGCTACCCCCACCCCCACCCCCACCCCACCCCCTACATCCATAACCACACACCGCGACACAACAACATTCGCTCAACGTACACCATACAAACCCCCACACTACCATCCCCTCCTTTTCCCTTTCCCCTTCCTCCCCCAACTTCCAATCCCCTTTTCTCTTCAGCTACCCCCTTCCTCCTTAACTTCTAATTCATCTCCCTTCTTCCCCTCTCCTCCCCAACTTCCAATTCCCCTTCCCTCCTCCTCCCCCAACTTCCAACCCCCATTCCCCCCTCCTCCCCAACTTCCAATTACCCTTCCCCCCTCCTCCCCCAACTTCCAATTACCCTTCCCCCACAACTAACTTTCCAATCCCCCTCCACCTCCACCCGCTAACTTCCAATCCCCCTCCCCCTCCTCACTACCAATCCCCCTCCCCTCCATCCAATTCCCTTTCCCCCTCCCTCTTCCCCCTACCCTCACCCCCGCCCCCCTACCTCCACGACGTAAAGCGATGCGGGGTCATTAGTAATCTTCCCAGACATCGGTAAGGGCGGCGAGATGTTCCTTAAGAGTCAAGGCGCAGCATTATATTGTATCAATAATTCATGGCTTCTATGCTAATCGACAGCATCACTACGGTTTTCAAAAGGAACTGGGTTACCGGGTGTTATCGTACCGGTGGGTGTTGGGCGAAAGCATCTTTATTGAAAAGAAAATGATGCTGGGGGGAAAGAGGGAAGAGGGAGGAAGCAGGGAAGGAGGGAAGGAGAGAGAGTGAGAGAGAGAGAGAGAGAGAGAGAGAGAGAGAGAGAGAGAGAGAGAGAGAGAGAGAGAGAGAGAGAGAGAGAGAGAGAGAGAGAGAGGGGGGGAGAGAGAGGGAGAGAGGGAGAGAGAGAGACAAGGAGGGGAGGGAGGAAGTAGGGGAAAAGGGGGGGGTGAGGGGAGAAAAGCGGGAGAGAGAGGGGGATTGGAAGGATGGAGGGAAGGAGGGAGGGAGGGAGGAAGGAGGGAGGGAGGGAAGGAGAGAGAGAGAGAGAGAGAGAGAGAAGGAGGGGAGATATTCTGGAGGAAGTAGGGGAAAAGGGTGGGGTGAGGGAGAAAAGAGGGAGAGAGAGGGGGGAGGAGGGATGGAGGGAAGGAGGGAGGGAGGGAATGGGGGAGAAAAATAGTGGAAAGGAGGGAGGGAGGGAGTAGAGGGAAAAAGGAGGGAGAAGAGAGGTAAGTATGTAGGTAGGTAGATAGGGAGGGAGAATGGGAGGGAGAGCGGGATGGATGGATGGATGGATGGATGGATGGAGGGAAGGAGGGAAGGAGGGAGAGAGAGAGAGAGAGAGAGAGAGAGAAGGGGGGGGGGTAGCAGGGAACGGGTGCATAGATATAATAAAAAGAGAGAGAGAGAGAGAGAAGAGCGTCTGTGTGTAAGAATGCAAAAACAAAATATCTTTATTCATACAAAATATCTTTGTTCTCGTATTGACTGACGTTTCCTGTCCGTTCATACGTAAAATGATTTTACAAATTCAACACGAATACATATTTTACTGTCCATCTGACGTTTATATCCATCAGAATAGTAGCGTTTCATATTGCTTTATAATTATCCACACATTCATGCACTTCCAACTTCCACCAAAAAAAAGAGGGAAACATAAATGTAAGAATAAATAGATATGTAACGAATAAAATTAAAATAAAAACACGCGTTCAGCAGTCAAAACTGATCGCGCTTGGAATATCATGTATGTGCGTATGAATGTTTGCGTATCATTTTAGACCCGTATGTATGTGCGTACATGTGTCAATATATCTACAAACGTTTGTCCGCATAATGAAGGTTGACAGGTTAGTTACACCATGCGATGCCCTCCCCCCCCCTTCCCCCACTCTTCTATCCCCCCCACTCCCAACGCTACGTTACGGTACGGGTGTGTGACGATGGGGTCGGGTCGGCAGGTCACGTGGCACTGTCCCCTGTGACGTCAGCAAGGAACCTCTCCCACTGATGAACCAGTTATTGTCGAGTAATGAACAAATTGGACTAAAATGGAGCCACTTAAAATATTGGGAGCTAAAGTTGTTCTTGCTCAGTGACAGGTCTGAAGATGCCATGATTTGCTCGCTCGCTCGCCCTGTGCCGCCTGTTGCAAAGAAACAGACGGGGTGAAAAATGGAACTAAAAATAATAATAAAGAATAAAAGTGGGCGCGAAGCTAACAAGCGGTGGGCGTGGTGGGTGGGTGGACGCAGCCAGGCATAACCCATCAATGTTTAACGACGAGGCTTATCGTGTGATCCAGGATTTGGCAACAGTGATGTGAAAGACCCCAGCGTTGACCTCCTAAAATTGTTGTTTCTTGAGAGATTTCAACCGCTCTTATTCTCTGCATGTCGCGGGAGATGGCATCAGTGTCATTCGGTCTCTGGAGTAATGAATATCGAAGACGTTAAGCGGTATTTGGATTTTTGTTCAAGAA
>BOPN01000039.1:241154-253654 GCA_017312705.2 Penaeus japonicus
TGTGTGTGTGTGTGTGTGTGTGTGTGTGTGTGTGTGTGTGTATGTGTGTGTGTTTGTGAGTTAGTGTGTGAGTGCTTGCACTTCTGTGCTTTTTGCGCGTGAATGTGTGTGCGTGTATGTGTGCGCGTTTTAGTGGCTGAGTGACAGCATCAGTAAGCTTTAGCGTTCGCAAGTGTGTAAACTAGTTCTGCATTCGCACGACAACGCCCGCATGCGCATGTGAAAAGCGTAGAAGAGCAGGTAAGCAAGCGAGGGCCGGCGAGGCGATCCCTTGCGGGCGGCCAGCGTGCAACCAGCGCCTCCAGGTAGCCCCGCTCCGCCCACTCCGCCCGCACATCCGACGGCGCCCACCTGGACGCAGCTGCAATTACACTGTCAATCTTAATAAGGTAATTCTCAAGGGACACAGGAAGCTTCGGAGAGACAGAGGGAATTAAGACAAAGAGAGAGCGAGGGAGAGAGGGTGAGAGGGGGTGAAAATGGGTGAGAAACAGAGAGAAGAGAAGGAAAGGAGAGGAGATGATAGAAGAGGAGAGGAGAGGAGAGGAGGGGAGAGGAGATAAAAGGAGAGGAGAGGAGAGGAGATGATAAGGGAGGAGAGGAGATAAAAGGAGAGGAGAGGAGAGGAGAATGAGTGAGGGATAGAGAAGAGAGGAGTGAAAGAATGAGAGATAAAGAGAGAGAAGAGAGAAGAGAGGAGTGAAAGAAAGAGAGACAGACAAAGGAAAAAAAAAAAAACTCCGAGAGGGGAAAAATCAACTGCATTCACTACAAGACAGCAGGGGTCATGCAACAAGCTAGAAGGGGTGGGGGGGGGGGGGGAGAGCAGCGCGCAGGAGGGCGTCGTCCAAAACAGCCTTCATCATGATCTCCATCTTGATCTGCATGATGTAATGAGGCAATTAGCGATCACGAGAAAGAAACATGTGAGAGACGAAGACACGAGAAGATGTGGGGGGGGGATGGAAGGGTGGTGGTGGTGGTAGGAAGGAGGGAGGGAGGTGAGGAGAGACGGGGATGGGAGAGTGGGGGAGTAGGGGATGGGAGAGTGGGGGGGTAGGGGATGGGAGAGTGGGGGGGTAGGGGGATGGGAGAGTGGGGGGTAGGGGATGGGAGAGTGGGGGGTAGGGGATGGGAGAGTGGGGGGTAGGGGGTGAGGTGGGGGGTAGCGAGGCAGGGCAAGGGCTCTCTCTCTCTCTCTCTCTCTCTCTCTCTACCTGCTATCTCTCTTCTGTAAATGAAAGTCTAATGGTATTACACTGAAAATCAAAAGCAATAAAAGGAGTTCAAAGGAAAGTAAATAAAAGTTTTCTATAGGTAAAGAAATTTCGTTTACTAATTCTTATATGAAATATCTGCTATATTTTAGCATGTATATATTATCTGTTTATCTATAATTTATCTATCTATTCATTTAGTTTTCAAATATTTTTTTTCCAGTTTTGCGGAGATTACATTGTTTAAGTAAGAATTATAAATATTTTCCTTCTTTTGTGGAATTTACATTTGTAAAGTGACTGCTGCTAATATTTCTTCCTTTTTAACGGTACTTATATTTCAAAGTAGTAATAGCGGAGGATTTTCATTTCTGACGACTTTTACACTACATTAACACTACACTATACTTATATTACATTTTCAGGCAAAATTGCAAATATTTTCCATTTCAATGTATTTACCCGATCAAAGTAATAAGGCTAATATTTCCTTTTTATCGATGATAAGTGATCATTTCTATCACTACGACATATTGGAAGGATAACTTTGTAATTATAACTCTTACACTATATTTTCGACCACATTTACCATTCCAAACATTTTTAACAATTAGATCAACAAAGTAATAATGACAATAAATTTTGTAATCATAACTCTTACACTATATGTTCTACCACATTTACAACACCAATCACTCTTTTTTTCTTTTTCTTTTTACTGCAATTTTCTCAACAAAGTAATAATGATAATAAGTATTTTCCCTCTTTTACCGCATTTACATTATCAAAGCAATAACTAAATTCCCCCCAAACGCGGATGACTTGTTCAAGATACGGATGAATAGCCAAAGATTATCACTGAATAAATAACCGAACGTTAATAAAGGGGAGAATGGAGATTAGGCAAGGAAGGGGAGAGGAAGAGGAGAAAACGAGGAGAGACTTTTCAGAAATTTGGTTTGATTGATAGATTTTAATTGATGGATAAATAGAAGGGGTATAAGGATAATAAAGGTACACACACACGCACACACACACAGGCACCAACAGACAGACACACACAACCCTACACAACACACACACACACACGGACACACACGCACACACACACACACACACACACACGCACACACACACACACACACACAAATGCACATACAAATGAATATCATAAAGCGAAATACCCAAAGAGGAAAGAGAAAAAATACTGTGACTGTCTTTCGTTAGATACACACACACAAAAAAAAAACAAAAAAAAACACACACACCACAATCAAAAACTCCCAAGAGCTGCAAGCAAAAGAAGCACGGCCAGAAAGCACGAGGGAGCACACGGCGCGCAGCGGGGATCGGGGCTGGAGAGGGCCATAGAGGCAAGTGATAGCCGTGGGTGAGAAGTAATAGATTAATAGATGACAATTTGTTGTAGTTCCACTGTTAAACGTAGCATCCTGTCCCCCTGGCAGACTCCCGCGAGCATCCCTCTTTGTTCCTTCTAAGATCTCTGCCCTTCCTTCACTCCTCCTCCGCCTCGTTTATTAAGCTAATGGCTGCTAATTGCACATATTAACTACTTCCCTCCCCTATACCCCACCTCCTCTCTCCCCTATTCTATCTCTCTCTTCTTTTTCATCTTTTTTTTCGTAAATTTAACCCCCATAGAAAAAAACAACATCGAGACGGATCAACAAACCCCTTCCTACTCACACCCCTACCCCTACCCCTACCCCTACCCCCTCCCTCTCCCTCAACCCTACCACCAAACCCATCATACCCCCTTACCCCCACTCCCCCACCCCCACCACCCTCCCCCCTCCCCCCCTCACTCACTCCCTCACTCACTCCCCATACCCACCACCTTCATTCCGCAACAACGTTTTAATTCCTCCAATAAGCGTAACAGTTCTATCCCGCTGCCTGGGTTCGCTACTGACTCATTTCATTGTACGAGTCGGTTTATCAGCACCTCGTCTCATAACGCGGATAATGAGTCTAATGGCCGACAAACACAGTAGATGTGCGGAAGTGATGGCTGCTTGACGGGGGTAGGGTAGGGGTGGGGGTGGGGGTGGGAGTAAGGGTAGGGGGGAGATCTTTATGACGGGAAGTCGCGAAGAAAGTGGCTGTAGCGAGGGAAGAGGTAGGGAAGAGGAAGGGAATAGGGGCTTCGGTGTAGGAGGTACAGAGGAGGAAGTAGAGTGGGTAGAGGGTAGAGGGTAAGGGGGTAGGGGTGGACCCAGGGTGGGATAGTGGGGGTGAATGGGGGGGGAGTTGGGGGTGGGATGTTTAAGGGGCCTCGATGAAGGGGAGACGAGAGTGGGCGGGAGGATGGAAGTGGAGGAGGTGGATGAGGAGGAAGAGGATGAGGAGAGAGGGAGGAGGAGGAAGAGGAGGGGGGGAGGAGGAGGAAGAGAGGTAGGTGGAAGAGGAGGAATTGGAAAAGAAAAGGTAGTGGAGAAAGAGGAGGAGGAGGAGGAGGAAAGGAGGAATTAGAAAAAGAAGGAAGTGGAGATATAAGAGGAAGAAGAGGTATAGGAGAAGGAGAGGAGGAAAAATAGGAAAAGAAGGAGGAGGAGGAGAGGAGGAAAAATAGGAAAAGGAGGAGGAGGAGGAGGAGGAGAGGAGGAAAAATAGGAAAAGGAGGAGGAGGAGGAGGAGGAGAGGAGGAAAAATAGGAAAAGGAGGAGAAGGAGGAGGAGAAAAAGAAAGAAAAGCAGTAGGAGGAGGAAGAGGAGGAGGAGAAGGAGGCAGACGACGTGCTCTGCGGCTTTGGATGGCGGAGCATGCGGGCGCGTGTGGATGAAGCGAAACCTCGGCGGGCGTGAGAGCATGTGGATGAGATGGATGCACACCATTGCACGGGTGGTGGGCGCGCTTGCATGATTAGCGAAGACGTGTGATTATGAGGATCGCGTTTGATGCAAGGATGTCGACGCGGAGACCAGCGTTTTTAGCGTGGGAATTGCACACACGTACAATATGCGGAGGGCGTGGGATAATGTGAAGGTACGATCAAATAATGGTAATCCACCTATTTGCTGTTCATTCTAATCGGAAACTGATCTTCAAGTGTGGCGACTGGAAACCTCAGGCATACTTCAGTATCATGTTAACCCTTTTGACGTAGGCGAGCAGTTGTACATTTTTTTTTTTTTTTTTTTGAGAATACTGGGTATATAAGAATTAGCAGAGTCCGTCACATTGCAATATCTCTCTCTACCTCTCAACCTTCCTCCGCCCCCCCCCCCCTCTCTCTCTCTCTATCTCTCTTTCTCTCTCCCTCCCTCCCTCTCCCTCTCTATTATACACATATAATTAAAATTTGATTAAACTCCTAATCATGTCAGTGTTTCAGTGAATATATATATATATATATATATATATATATATATATATATATATATATATATATATATATATATATAACTAAGAGCATGTTCATCTGAAAGATTGATTTGATAATTATATTAATCCGATGCACCGACTATGTTAGCGTGACATTCTCAGGGGTGAGTATCTGATACAACTCCCGTAACAGGTCTTTAACTCTGATCTATATGAATGTCGTTTGTGTGGCCTTGACATATCGAAAAGAAGGGTACGTGACCTTGATAGATTTGTGATATCGGTTCATCTAACTCTGGGCGCGTTATCCTCAAACGACCTTAAATGTACCGAAGAAAGAACAACATATCTCTACTTTCATACATTTTTTTTTATTGATATATTTCCGAGAAACTTATTTCTATACTCTTTGAAGGGAAGGAATCATTCTCTTTTTTTTTCTCTCTCTCTCTCTAAAATTCTGTATGTAAGTAATCAGCATCAATTATTTTAGCCGCGTATCCCGGGCGCGCGCCGTACTCACCATCACACACAGACAGTCGCCACACCTCTTGCAAGCTTAATCGCAAAGCAACCCTTTATATTAACGCTCACCTTCCCAATCACCGGTCTGGTATATAGAGCAATTTATCTTGCATCATCTTATTTCAGCAATGATAAATGACAGATCTATCTCCTCGCGCTCGCTGGCTTACCATTCAGAAATTCCCTTCCTTTGCTTAGCACAAGGGAAGGGGGGCGGGGGAGAGGGGGGACGGGAGGGGTGAAAGGACCAGGAGGGGGGGAATCCTGTACGTAGACCTTTGTCCTATCATTAGCATCTTGATAGGAGGCTTGTCACTACAGTCTGAAGCCTCTATCTCGTTGGTCTTGAGAATAATTATGCTTTACTTGTACAGCAACTTCAAATGAAACACTTATGAGGATGTTCAGATGTTGTTATTATTGTTGTTTAGACGTCTGTGCTCACCTGAGTTTCGATGTTGAGTGGCGGAGTGGAGTTGAGTGGAGAGAGAGAGAGAGAGAGAGAGAGAGAGAGAGAGAGAGAGAGAGAGAGAGAGAGAATACAAATAAATACTGTAGATATTAGGGAAAATAATAGAGGAAGAAGAAAGGTAAGAAATGAAGAACGGACAGAGGGGAGAATGGAAGTGAGAAAACATGACTGTATTAGAAATGGAAGGGAAAAGGAATGGAAAGATAAAGGATGGGAGAAAGAAAGAGAGAAAGAAGGGAGAGGGAGAGGGAGTCAAAGAAAGAGGAAGAGGACGACAAAGAAAGAGAGAGAGAGAGAGAGAGAGAGAGAGAGAGAGGAGGGGAGAAGGGTAGGGGGACAGTTATATAATTCCCGCATTAGATCTCATTTCCGGCGAGGCGAGAGAGAACGAGAGGGATATAGAGAACGAAAGAGAGCGACAGAGCGAGAGCGAGAGAACGAGCTCAGCTAGATGGGAACTGCGTGTTAAGACTAATCACGCAAAAAAAAGAGTAATTGTTCATATACGCGCCTTTTAAAACATCTCGCGCTTACTTGCGGGATGAGTCACGCGGAAGAATGTTGATTATACGAAGCTTCTTCTTAAATAGACTAAACGAATAATGACGCAGGAACGAGGGGCGAGACCGTGCGTCTTAACGACTTTGGGGACGTTGTCTTAAGAATCACCCCCCCCCCTCCACACATACACACACACCATACATATTTACATACATATACATACATATATACATATAAACAAGCACACACACGGGGAAACTAGTGCAATTAGACACGAACACACACCCATGCACACAAACACAAACACACAAACACACACATACACACACACACATCAAACGCCATTCATACGCACAGCATATGTTATAAAATGTAGGCCTAATCTGTAAGTATATTGCTCTTGCCACGTCTTCGGGATCCCAAAAGACGATGGGGACCGTAGGATAAATGCTCCTCGTATGTAACAGGTACACAAGGCAAGTTCAGGTATATCAGATACCTTTGTTCAAGCTTTGTGGTTTGAGTTTTTGTTTGTTTGTTTGATTGTTTTACATGTTCTTTTTCTCTGTAATCTTACCTCATAATGTACATATGAAATAGCAGACGTATACTTGGTATACATGTAAATGAATATATATATGAATGTTTTATATATATATATATACATATACATATACATATACATTTGCATATGCAATGCATATGCACACACACACACACACACACAAACACACACACACTTGCACGTGCATATATGAACACGCACACAAAATCTGAAAAAGATAAACAAGCCTCGCTCCTCCTTCTCATCTCAACATCTTGCTTCTTAAAATCTAAAAAATTATCTTCTTCGGTTACTTTCCTGCTTCGTCACAAATCCATCTAAATTTTCCTGGACCTCACTTAATAATCTTTCCTTTTTTAAAGTAATTAAAGCACAATAGAGGCAGTGATATTGATAATAAAAATGACAATAATAATAATAATGATAATAATAGCAATGATAATGATGATAATAATAATGATAATAATAGTACTGATAATGATAATGATTATATTGAATAATGATAACAACAAATTAACAAACCTTCAAATTCCCCAGCCTCCAGACAGCAGAGATGCCGGCGCCAGGGCGGTTTTCACGATGCCCGAAGAAAGCGCCCATGTTAATGCCTAATGATAACTAATATATGGGCGGCGGGTCGAAACTTCTTGGATAAGTGTCCAATATTTTTACACCTTATCTACAGTTTCCCGCAAGAGTGTGTTTAGTTACTAGCGGCCGCTAAGATCCTTCCTTGTAATTTTTGTAATTATGCAAAGCGCTTCATGTCATCATAAAAGTGTAATTTTGTTTTATGACTTCGGAAACCTATTATGCCAGTTAGCAAGCAGGCATTTATTTGTTCTGAAATAACATATAGTTAAAAGCGTTTTACAAGGAGGCTACTTCGCCTTATGAATGACGTAATGTGTACGTTCGTGTCGGCTTCCATATGTTCCAGAATGTTCTGACTCCCGGGAACACTTGAGACATGCGAAGAGCGGGAAACCGAATGGTCGGAACTGTTTCGTCGTGCTACCAGTTCGTCGACCTTATTGACAGGCGTAAATATTTTTGTCTTTTGTTCTCTCGAGTTGCGGGATTGCAACTCATTTAAACCATAATTGCAAAATGCAATGCAAAAACCAGAAGGCAGATTTTTTTTCTTCTCTTAATAAAATTTAACATTGAAAAAATGAAATAGATAAAGACTAAAATAGACAAATAAATATAATCTTGTTTACTCACTCACTATAAAAAGGAGAGAAAAAAATGAAGAAAGAAGCAGGAAAAAAACACTCGAAAATCATTAGGCCCCAAAAGATTAAAATCTCTTTCTTTCTCTCTGTCACTCATTCTTTCTCTCCCGGCTAGCCGTTTCTTTTCAAGCACCCACCCTTCTCTCTCTCTCTCTCTCTCTCTCTCTCTCTCTCTCTCTCTAAGCATAGTTCCTACGCCTATTCATGTATATACACTGTATATAGTATGAACAAACTATTCAAATCAATCAAATCAATCTCTCTCTCTCTCTCTCTCTCTCTCTCTCTCTCTCTCTCTCTCTCTCCCTTCCTCTCTCCTCCCTCCCTATCTCCCTCTCTTTCTGTTGGCCGTTTCCTTTCAAGCGTCTTGGTTGTTCGTCATCCCCGCAAAACATCACCTTCCACACTTCAACATGCGAAATTCATCACTATTTAAATGAGCAAGGTGTCGGGAGACGAGCCTCGCTTGGCTATTACTTAAACACAGCTTCGACCCGCGGGCACTGGTGGTTCATCTTTATTCAAGCAGGAGCAGTGAGTGAGGAGAAGGGGGAGGAGGTGGAGGTGGAGGTGGAAGTGAAGGAGGAGGGGTGTGTTTAAGGGGGAGATGGGAGAGGTGGAGGGAGAGATAGCAGGGGAGGAGAAGGGGGAGGAGGTGGAGCTGGAGCTGGAGGAGGAGGTGGAGGTGGAGGGGTGTGTCGAAGGGAGAGATGGGGGAGGCAGAGGAGAAGGGGAGGAAGAGTTGGTGGGGGGGGGATGGGGGAGGAGGAGTTGGTGGGCGGAGGAAGAGGTAGTGGGGGAGGTGGAGGAAGAGGTGGTGGGGGAGGAGGTGGAGGAAGGAGATGGGGTAGAAGGAGGAACTGAAGAAAGGGGAAATGGGGCTTATGGGGAGAAGGAGGAAGAGGTGGTGAGGGAGGATGTTGAGGTAGAGGTAGTGGGGGAGGAGGTGATGGAGGAAGGGGTCAGAGGGGGGAGGGGGGATTGGATGAGGTGGAGGAAGGGGGGAGGGGAGATAAGGGAGGAAGGAGAAATATGTGACGGGGAGGATGGGGGGAGATGGAGGGGGTGGAGGGGGAGGTAAAGGAAATGTGGGAGAAGGTAGGGGCAGAAGGAGAAGGAGGAAATGGAGTGGATGGGGAGAGGTAGAAGAAGAAAGAGGAGATGGGGAGAAGAAAGAAGGTGACGGAAGAGATGGGGGAGGTGGAGGAAGAGGGGAATGATGGAGAAGGAGGAAGTGGAGTGGATGGGGAAGTAGAAGGAGGATATGGGGGGAGAAAGAGGTCACAGAAGAGATGGGGGAGGTGGAGGAAAAGGGGAGATGGGAGAGGAGATAGAGGAGTTTATTAGGAGATGAGATTACGGAGAGGAGGAGGAGGAGGAGCTGGTGAAAGAGATGGAGGAGAAAGATGAGGAGGAATAAGGGAAGAAGAAGAAGAAGAAGGCATGGGGAGAATGAAGAGCTGGCGAAGAAGATGGAGCAGAGGAGGAGATGAGGAAAGGAAGAGGAGATGGAGAAGGAAGATGAGGAGAAATAGGAAGAGGAGTAAAAAGAGGCGAGGAAGAAAGAGGAAGAGGGGATTGAGGAGGAGGAGGAGGAGAGGAAGATGAGATGGAGGAGGAAGAAGATGAGGAGAAATAGGGAAAGAGTAGTAAAATGAAGAGGAGGAGGAGGAGGAGGAGGAGGAGGAGGAGGAGGAGAGGAAGGAGAAGGAAGAGGGGATTGAGGAGGAGGAGAAGAAGCAAATTGTGAAAGAGCAGAAGGAAGAGGATGGGAAGCAGAAGGATATAGAGGAGGAAGAGGAAGAACAATAAGGAGGAGGGGCAGGAGAAGGAGAAGAGACTGGGTTGTGGCTGAGGGGGTAGGGGGGGGGGGTTAATTGTGGGTGTGAGTGTAGTGGGGAAGACTGAAGTAGGGAAAGGGCAGGGTAGGGCAGATAAAGAAAGGGAAAAAGAGAGAGAGAGAGAGAGAGAGAGAGAGAGAGAGAGAGAGAGAGAGAGAGAGAGAGAGAGAGAGAGAGAGAGAGAAAGAGAGAGAGAGACCTAGAAACAGAAAAGAACAAAACGAATTATGAATAAAAAAATAAGCTAACAATAATAACAGCAATTCATCCAAAAAGCCAAAACAAGAAGAATGATAAAATGTAAAGAGAAAGAGATGCAGAAAGAGATGTGATTTCAGTCCTGTGGGTTAAGGTGAAGTGACCTTTTGTGTCTGTGTTGCATCCTATTTTTGGAGAACATAATTCTGGCTATTTTGTCTACAAATTGGGGACTATATATCTACTTTTTTTTCTACCCAGCGCCAAACGATCTCAACGAATCTGTTTTTCGGTGCAAGTAAATTATTTTATTTTCTTGGATGTGCATGATACATATTATTATTATCATTATTATTATTATTAGTAGTAGTAGTAATAGTATCATTATCATTATCATTGTCAATTTTACTATCATCATCATTATTTCTATTACTGCCATTATCGCTATCATTAACATTAATACTATTACTGTAAAATATTGCAATCATCATCATTATTACTATTTCTGTCATTAATACTATCATCAGTATTATCGTAATCCTTGTGCTCTGACTGAATACCAGCTTTTAACATGGACGTGCTCTACTTTATGAGTTTGCTCCTAGTGCACTCTTTACCTCTGCACAGTCGTTAATGAAATTCAGACTCACATCAATCTCTCATAAGCCCAAGCCGAGCATAAACCAAAAAAATAAATAAAAATCATAAAAAAGGGGCACAAAATCCTCCTCCGACGTAATACCTAAGGTCTCCAATGACCCCCCCCCCCATTCCTCTACCACTACCCTTAACCTCCTCACCCTTTGCCTCAACCCCCACCCCCACATCCCCTCCCCTCCCACCCCACTACCAGTACTCTTTCCCTCCCTCCCTCCCTCCCTCCCTCCCTTCAACCACTATCCCCCCCTAACCCTCCCCACCTACCTACACCCCCCACCCTAACCGAAAGGGGGCAACGTTACCCACAACGTGACGAGCGAAACCGAGCACCTCAGAATGCCGTCGCTTAAAACACGTACATCTTTGCTACTCGCGTCGTTATGCCTCGTAAGACCGAGTATTAGACGCTGAGAAGTGTCATGGATGAGGCCTTAGGCAAATTAATCTGATGCCGCCCCTACTTACGATAACGCGATAACGGCGGCCGCCACTCCTAAAGAATTGCCTTTTTGAGAGATAGTGATTTGCGAAAACTATAAGAAAAATATATTGCAAATAGGAGTTTAATTCATATTCAAATGAGATACCAGATATACGTATAGACACACACACGTCTGTACGTATGTATAGGTCTTGTGCATAGGCTTATGTGTCTGAATAAGGAGGGAAAGAGGGAGATGGGGATAAAAACAGAAAGAAACAAGGTCGATAGGCAAGTGAAAGAGAAGAAAGATGATCAAGATACAAAGAGAAATAAGAAAGAGGATAAGAATCCATCACTAATATATCAACTAATCAACCGGCTTCAGAAACTGCAATCCCCAAGATGCAAGGGAAGATGGTTGCAGCTGGTGAGACGGACTCGGTGTGATGCAAGTGATGGTGTAGAGTGATGAGAGGGTATAGGATAGTGCTGGAGCTGGGATGATATGATGAAGGCATGTGAAGAAGTGTGTATGTACGTGCGTGCGTGTGTTTGTGTTTGTTTGTGTGTGTGTGTGTGTGTGTGTGTGTGTGTGTGTGTGTGTGTGTGTGTGTGTGTGTGTGTGTGTGTGTGTGTGTGTGTGTGTGTGTGTGTGTGTGTGTGTGTGTGTGTGTGTGTGTGTGTGTGTGAGTGTGTGTGCGCGCGCATCCGTGTGTGCGTGTGCGTGCGTGTCCGTGCGTACATGTGCTCGTGCGTGTGTGTACATGTCGGTGTATGTGTGAATGTGTACACGTGCATGCATAGGTTTAAATCCGTACGTGTTTATGTATTCGTCTGTACCTGGAGGCGAGGGTGAAAGAGATGGGCGGAGTAAAATGCAAAGCAGAGGTTGAAATATGATTAGTACAAGTGTGAAAGGTGAAGGGAAGGTGGTGTTGAGAACAGCAAGAGTGTGGCTATGGATTTCATTCTTCACAATAAGGGTGTAGGAATAAGCATTGCAGAAAGGAAAAGCAACATGAGGAATTCGTGTGAAAAGTAGGGTGAAGAAAGTGTAGAGGAGTTAAGGGTGATTTTCAAAGGCGGAAAGACAACAGTATGTATGTATATACTTAATGTATATGTATTTTCATTTCTCACTTTTGGTATAAAACTTTGTCTACTAATCAGATAAATCGCTAATGTCGATCCTATTTCAAAATACTAATTCAAAAATATAAGATTCTCTTACTCTCTCTCTCTCTCACTCTCTCTCTCTCTCTCTCTCTCTCTCTCTCTCTTTCTCTATCTATCTCTCTGTGTTTCTTTCTCTTTCTCTCTCTCTCTCTAAAAAAAAAAAAAAAAAAAACTAGGCCTATTCCTAAACGTTCGCGATTTACTTCCCTTCCCACGCATCTCGACGGTTACTTGGCAAGCACTTTCAACGCACCTGCGACCGGAAGCTGGTTCTGCGCATAGACCTATAATCAGACAAGTCTAAATCACGCCCGCGCCTGAGTAATTAGGCCAGCAGT
>BOPN01000039.1:256154-258654 GCA_017312705.2 Penaeus japonicus
CACATCGTTAATACAACTCTCGATGAAAATTTCACAACCTAGCAACCCATTTATGAAGACACAAAGGTGTGCATAATTTACGAGGAAAAAGAAATACCAACTTTGTAATTACAAGTTCACAAGACGAATAGATGATTAAACATTGTAAAATTAAGACTCGACTCAACATTTCCGAAGAGCTAAACAGTCTTTTATTCAGAAGAAGCTAAAACATTCATATTCCGCGGGAAGGAAGCAGAAATAAACGTCTAGGGTTGGGGTAATGGGGGAAGAGGGGGGAGGGGGAAGGGAAGAGAAGGGGGAAGGGGAAGGGAAAGGGGAAGGGGGGGGAGAAGACGAGGAGAAGACGGTGCAACTGCTTGAGAAACGATCGCACTCTTACACTTTATTCCCTAATAAGGAATTTAAACTTGTTTGCTTTCACCTCTTGACAATAAGAGAACTACCCCTCCCCTCCCCCCCTCCCTTCCCCCTACCCACCCACCCACCCACCCAGCCACTATACCCCTATCTCCTATCCCCCTCCCCCTCTAACCCATTCATACCTAAGAAACTATAACTTACACGTATCTAATTACACGTTTGCTTCCATTACTCTGTTCTCGAACCCTGATTTACTCCGATGGACAACCTAAGAATTATCATCGTGCATAGGTACTACTCTGGCTTAATTGTTGCGGTAATTACATTTATCACCGGATGACAAACGTTTTTGACTGCATGCAAATTGCGTTTTTTTTATGACGAATTGTCCTTCGAACCTCTTAGCTAGGTGAGTATTCATCATCACTCCCATATTATAAACACAGATCTAATGTTATTTAAATGAATGTATGTATGCATACATATTAAGAAACTTATTCCGAGACTGAAGCAGAAGGTAATTCTTTATGATGCCGGTCGTATAAGGGTATATAATACAGAGTCTCTTACACACATATACATACATACATACATACATATATGAATCTACTTAAATACATAGATATACATATACTTACATAAATACATACGCAAACATAAGTGGACACATAAAAACGCATAAACACACGCA
The DNA here is from genome assembly GCA_017312705.2 of Penaeus japonicus. NCBI lineage: Eukaryota > Metazoa > Arthropoda > Malacostraca > Decapoda > Penaeidae > Penaeus > Penaeus japonicus. The sequence goes on from BOPN01000039.1 coordinate 257,209, forward strand.
ACACACATAAATCTTGGAACCTCAAAATCCAGCCATAAAGCGTTGGCGATTAATTGGCAATTGCAACGTGCAAAAATTAAATATATATATTGCAATCATTCCGAGCCAGTAACTAAACTCAAGCGCCCTTGTGCAGGAATTATTCATTGGCGTGGGTATTGTTTCGTTTCCTTTTTTTCACTTAGATCAAAGTCTTGACGAATATGTTTGTAACATGCTACCAGCCAATATAAACTTTTGTACTGCAAGTGACTATTATTCCGTCGCGTTTTAATTGCGTTGATAATAACACCGCTCGCGTGGGCGTGATCGACGACCCAGAGCATATTCACAGGTTGCAAGGTATGAAAATATGGAGGTTATAAACAAAGACGATTTATTTATTATAATTCCTGCATGAACTTGGGACATTAGAATAATAACATTCGAGTTTTGAATCGTTATCACCTTCATATAATGTTTGTAAGCTTTTTGTTGCCTCCCTTCCATTATTTCTCCCCCCCTCTCTCAACCCCCAGCTTCTCTTCTACCCCCTCCCCACGCACACTCTCTCCCTCTGCCTTAAATACATACACACGCCACCTTGCTTTGTCTTTCAAACTTTAAAATCTTTCAAAGGTTAAAATGATGAAAATACATTAGCCCAAAACCGAGCACCAAACTAAATGCAGAACCACATCTAAATTTCATGTTATAATTTCCAACCTTCTATTTTCATTTATCTTCCTTTTTTTTGGGGTGGGGTGGGGGTGGGGGGAGGAGAGTGGAATCTTGTTGGTTTTGAAGTGAGGGTGGTATTGCTTCTCGAAAAGGGTGTATTTGAGCAGAATCGGTTACCGAAAATGAACGGCGGTTACCGATAACGGATAGTGAGTGATATGCAATCAGGTTGATTATTAGTACAGGCACTTTACGTCCATTCAAGTCATTTAAAAAGGCAACAAAAGAGATGAAATAAGAAAAACAAGCCAACCCAAATTTTCAACACTCTTCGTAAGCTTCAGACGCTGGAATGTGGAGTACAACACATACACTAAATGCCTTAATGGTGTTGCAGATATACAGTGCAATTTATTTGCTGATGCACACCTGTATTATGGCCTCAACATTCTCTTTAAGAAGACTTATGAGTCGTGGCATTAATGGAAGACAATGTGGCAACAACGTCCGACGTATAAACAAACACCGACCGCTCTCCAGCTGTCTACGCGGCCGCACACTTCAAAACAATAACAAGCACTACGGCCGATTTATAACTACGGCGAGAATGGGATGGCTTAGGTGTTTTTCAACAGGCTCTCACAACTCGAGCCTGCGAGTCGGGGTTGGCTTTCCGCTTTTGTCTTCCAGCGAAATGAGAGTCAAACGTTTGTTTCGAAATGTCAATGAGCTATATCGGAGCGGCCCGTCAACAAAGGGTCAGCGAAGAAGTTTTTCTTTCAGCGG
>BOPN01000039.1:266154-271154 GCA_017312705.2 Penaeus japonicus
TCTTTCGATAAATTTCCCTCCCTCCTCCTTTCTTTTCACCCTCTCTCTTTCTAATTCCCATCCTCCTGCCCTCCTTCCCTCCATTTCTTTCCCCTTCTCTCCTACTACTTACCTCCCTCTTTCTTTCCCTCTCCTTCCCATTATGTCTCTACCTCTCTCCTTCTATCATCTTCCTTCCCTCCCTCTCTCCCTCTTCCTCTCTCACTCCCTCCTTCCATTTCGGCTCGATGTAAAAATACTTCCAGACCCCAATACAAAAAAGCATTATCCTCATCAGCACTTAAACCATGTCGTGTTCAAAGAAAGATATTTATCACATGAACGGCCAAGAAAACGGGGGGGAGGGGGGGGGGGCGAGGAACTAGCTTCTTGATTCCATCTTTCGTTTTTTTTTTCATTTCCAGATCAAGTCTACCTGGTGGTTGTGTGTGTCTGTATTCGTGTTTTTTTTTATTACAATTTCTTTTTTTTCTGTTTTGTATATAAATTTTCTACTTCGTCTCGCTTGATTTAATTTCTATCTCGTTCGAAATATAAAATACCGACAAAAAAAAAGATAAAAAAGAAAAGAAAAAGAACATAATAATAATAATCAAAATTACGACCAAAGAGCGCAAATACAGAAAAAAAATCAACAATCCGTCCCCAGTTAAGAAGTTTGCTCATTGCCTAATGCCTTCATAAAAAGAATACATTCAATAAGAAGTAAAAACAACCGTCTAATGAAAACACACTAACCAATCGCAGGGGACACTGGGCCTTCGAGCACCCCTCATTACGGGTGACATTAGCGTGAGAAGGCCAGAAAGAACGGCGATTTAGGCTGAGGATCGGTCCAGCCCGGATGATTTGTGTTGATCTGCGCGTCTCCGTCTCCTTCACGTACAAGGGGAGGGGGAAAGGGTGGGGGGGGGGGGGAAGGGGATGGTGGCTTTTTTGAAGGGGAGGGGAGGGGGATGGGGGTGGAAATGAGAGGGTGATATGGGGGGTACTGATGAGGTAGGGGAGTATTCTTTATAAAGCTCCTGTCTTACGCCTGCATGGAAAAAAATGAGAGGGAAAATTGAGAGAGGAAATGTTAATAAGAAATAATAAAACAATACTCATGAAATATATGGCAAAATTCGTCGCAATGATAACGTTACAAATAAAAAGAAAACATATTTAGCATCAATTTAATTCGACCTGAAGAAGAAAAAAAAATATGTGATTTTGACAAAATTAAAGACTAGGACCATTCTATCCCATACCCCCCATGTGCTTTTGGACACTATTTCAAATTGGGTGGGAATGGGCGGGAGGAAGAGGTGGTGTCATGATACCGTCGTTTCACGGGCGTGGGAAGAGGGGGGGGCGTAAAAGCAAGTGATATCGTGTCTATAAAAGTGAGCATCGAAGAATCGTAGTGGTATCGTTAATATCAATATAGCAAAGTTCAAAGTTTGATTTATTGTCCGAGTATAATGAAGATGGTGTTCATCACAAAGGTGGTGACTATAGCGTTACAGTATTGTGAAAAAAAGAACCGAAAGCTGTGATGATGATGGTGGTGATGGTGCAATTAAATGCATTATTTTCGAGGTGGACTTTGTGTTAACAGACATCAGTGGTGCCAAAGGTGTTGGCACTGTTGGAAATTCCACTGACGTATCAGTTCCAAGGAGTGATAATTATTATTTATCGTGCTTTCAGAAGACATGTGCAACATGCATAAAAGATGTGGTAATGATCCCAGGTATTGATCTCTCTAGAAGGTCAAAGTTACGTTGATCTACAGACGAAAATATCTATTACAATAACTAAGTTCCAGAGACTTTAGCAGACCCACTAAAAGGTCAAGCATTGTCAAGAAAATACAAAAATAAGAATCATTATCGAAAAAAGAAAAAAAAAATTATATATATATATCTCAGACAGAAGATCCAAAGCATGACCAATCGGCTTGTTTGAATTGGCTTAAGTCCAGTAACTAATGGAGTGGTGCAATAAAAGCATTTAATATATTTTATGACGTGTAAAATTACACTTCGTCTACTTCATTCTTTCTGGAAGTTGACAGCTCGTCCCCCTCTTGATGTATGATGTGTCGACGTGTTGTATACTCAGGATATATCACTATCATTTTAACAATATGTTTCATTCACGAACATCTTTAAATAAACAAATATGCAAATGTATAAATGAGAGCGTGAATAAGTAAATATAGATATATTAATACTTAATGAATACATGAATAAGTGGATAGATAAATTACTATATATATGTACGAACAGTCATATACAAAATATATATTAAAATTTGTGTATATCTTTATACAATATAGGTTATGTGACCGAGTGTGCTTGCGTGTGTCAATGTATGCTGTGGATGTTTATTCAACATTAACGAATTGCAATAAACAGCTTAAACTAAGATTCACAATAAACGTAGCAGTAATTTCTCACCCGAGTTTGTTAACTAAGATCAACCCATTAATAAGCCCAAGTAAAGAAAAATCCACTTGTATACCTATGCAGTCTACAAAATGGAAAAGACGGACCCCGTTTATAAGATGCTCACTCCGACTATTAATTTTATATATTTTTTAAACCGGATTTTGACGAGTGTTCTCTTGTGTTATTGTCATTTCGCTATCGGTATATTCATCGTATGTGATGTTTTTAACTACTCGGCTATTGCAATAAATTGCAGAGAAAACATTAAACCGATATTGACGTGGTGAGGACACTTTTGTTTAAGAGTGGTCGGTTGAGCGAATGTTGATGAATGAAGTAAAAGCTGTTCGGTGACGCGGAGTGAAGTATCCTCCTCATCTCATTCCATCAAGTTATTGATGTAACATGATTAATAATTCATGTTTAACTGAAAGATATCTATTGATCAACTGCAAGATTTTTCACCCGTAGAGTGTATGTTTTGTCTTTTCTGTCTCTTCTCTTCTCTATATTTTCCCTTCTCTGCTTCTCCCTCTGTCCTAGTTGTCTCCCCTTATTCTCTTCTTCTCTTCTTTTTTTCATTCTCCTTCTCCTCTTCATCTGTTCTCCTTTCTTTTCTTCCCATCTTAGTTCTCTTCTTCTCTTCTCACTCTCTCCTCCTCTTATGCCTCTTTTCTTTTCTCTCTCTCCTTCTCTTCCTATTCTCGTCCCTCTTTCATTCTCTCCTTCCCCCTCTTCCTTCTCCATCCATCTCGCTCAGCCCCCTCCTCGTTTCTCGCAATGTCACGCATAAAATAAAACTACGAGCCTTTTCGCAAGTAACTGATACGCACTTTACGCACATACTATCCAATATGGATAACACGCGCAGATACACGATCACTCACTTGGCTTTTTAGCAGCTGGGTGGCCCTGATTTCTATACCGAAATCCCGTCGTAAAGGATTCACATTTTATTACCTCGACACCCCCAACCCAACTCCCCACTCCCCACCCCACACTTTCCACTCCCCACCCCCCACTCCCCACTCCCCAACACCCCACCTTCCATCCGTTACCTGAATCCCCCTCCTATTACACCTTCCCCCCCTCCCCCCATATTCATAATCAATAACGCCAAACATGCACATTACGCTAGCGATTTGCCGGTACGTTCATCCGTAGAAACAACTTCCGATTGTGCAAGAAAGTCACTCCTAGGTGAATGATTAATGACTTGGGGTGGAGAATCATTACTCTTTGTTTCAGGTGAGGAACGCTCTCTCTCTCTCTCTCTCTCTCTCTCTCTCTCTCTCTCTCTCTCTCTCTCTCTCTCTCTCTCTCTCTCTCTCTCTCTCTCTCTCTTTGTCTATGTCTGTCTGTCTGTCTGTCTCTCTTTATCATTGTATGTCTGTCTCTCTCTCTCTTGTTCGGTTGTGCTTACCTCACCCTTTCTTCTCTCTCTCCCTCTCGATGTCTTTATCCTTTAGTCATTTCCTCTCCTCACCAATCCTCTCACCCTGTCTGTTTCTACTTCTTTCCCTCCCTCCCTTCCTCTCCCTCCCCCTCCCTCTAGATGACAGTACGTGAGTGTACGTGCGCAACTCTCTCTCTCTCTCTCTCTCTCTCTCTCTCTCTCTCTCTCTCTCTCTCTCTCTCTCTCTCTCTCTCTCTCTCTCTCTCTCTCTCTCTCTCTGTCTATATCTATCTCTCTCTTTCTCTCTGTCTGTCTATGTCTATCTCTCTCTTTCTCTCTGTCTCTTTCTCTCTCTCTATCTCTCTCTCTCTCTTTCTCTATCTCTCTCTCTCTTTCTCTATCTCTATATATGCTTGTATTCCTTTGCCTCCCTCCCTTGTTCTCTGCCACACTCACCCCTGAAAGGTACCACTTTCAATAGCCTTATATCTTTCCTGATTACTTGATGTGTTCTTCCTGTCAGTATGTCACTTCTCACGCACAGCAATCGACTCACAGCTTTGGGGATTTCGTTCACTCTTTGGCTAGACTTTTTTTTATATAAATGGAAGTACTCTCCATCTGGTGTTTGTTTGAAGAAGAAAAAAATGTTTGCGTCCTGTTATCATCTGTATTGTAGTGATTAATATATCATATTGTTTGTTTACAATATCAATTAGTTGTTATGTAAATATTGATGATGAATTTGTTTCTTTTTTGAAACTTATTTTTTCGCTTCTGTCAGTCGTCTGTTAACTAATTAAATATATTCTATCATTTCCTCTTATACTCCGTAATACTTGATTTCTTGCTAGAACAAATCATCCATTTCTATTACAATTACCAATATCTCAAATGATAAGCAAACCACACATTTTTGAGTCTCTTTTAAAGGTCAAATTTGCAACCTCCCCCCCCCCTGCTCACCCCTTATCCCCTCCTTTCTTATTTCGTTCCATCAGTTATCATTATCATAACTTAATATACACTTCCACAGTCCGATCTCTCCACCTAGTACACATTAACGGTGGAATCTATATGAAAATAGGAATCCATACTTGAAGCTAGACCTTCCCTATTCCGGGCTGGATAATTGAAATACAAAACAAACTTGCCTATTCTACGTCCCA
>BOPN01000039.1:281154-283654 GCA_017312705.2 Penaeus japonicus
CCCCCCTCATTGTCGGCTGAATACCGGTCCTCCCAAAAGAAATGAGTTTATTCCCGCCGAACATTCTTCGAACAAAAAGCTTCAAAAATGAAATCAAATGCTGTTGACACGCATATCTTACACCATGATTTCAGCTCGCAGGTGTCATGTCTCCCCACCTCGCCTGTGGCATGTATAATAGGAAGGTAAATATGCATGTGTCGGTTGTGCGGCGCAGTGAAGAGCGCACCAGCTGCTTTCGGAGAGTAAATATTGTGACGCTTTGCCTTTCTGTTTTTTTTTTTTTTTTTTTTTTTTTTTGATGATTCCTTTCGGTATTATACATTTTTTTTTGCAAAGCTGATTACGTTATGCTGAAGCTCTGTTCGAATGTAGTGCCATCTTTATGATATTGTAAGAGCGAGGCAAATCAGCTGATTTTGAGTTGGTTTAGCGGTGTCGACTCGTTCGTTATCTCTTTCAGACGTATCTCACCAAGTGAAAAAATTCGTTTATATTCACAATATATACAACGGTCTCGTCTTTCCAAAGATACACAGCCCTTATCTTATCTTACAGCATTCTATAACGCGATACCCATCACTACAGGTCACAGCACGACATAAAGCTCAAAATATCCTTTAATTCTAATGGGCGAAAGACCTCTGTGGCTCCGTAGTGGTTTCTGCGGTAACACCCCACATCAAGTAGTTTACGCGGCGGCGGCTGCCACTATGAAAGGTGTCAAGGGGGAGGCGTGAGGGGTGGGGGGGAGTAAGGGCAGTGTAAACAAAGGGGCGTTTAAGTGGAAGGACGGAGAGTGTGTGAAGGGGGGGGGGAGGGAGGAGGGCGAGGGTGAGGGATGATGAGCATGAAGTGTTAGTGTCAGCACATAAGTCAACATTATTTTCTTTAGCGCTCCCAACGCCACGGGACAAGTGTATTTGTTTCTTCCTTAATCGTTGCAGAGGAATTGCATATTCTCCACCTAAAATCATAGGCACGTTTCCCTTTTTTCTTCGCCGCCTGTCCACCATGCAACGTCAACAGGGTCAGCCTTGGGTCAGGTGGTTGCAGAGAGGTCGTTGAACGAGGAAATTACTGATCGGGTCTTTAAGAGCAAACCCCCGGGGTGATGCTAAACCCAGAGGGGGAGTTGCAAGATAATATATATTAGAGATAATATTTCAGACATTCTTGGGTGATGCTTTCAGCTGTGAACATTTGTTTTAAACTGAAACAGAACAGGTTCAGTCTGCACAAAAGGTGGCAAAATTGCCTGTATTGTGTTTGTGTTTGTGTGTGTGTGTGTGTGTGTGTGTGTGTGTGTGTGTGTGTGTGTGTGTGTGTGTTTGTGTGTGTGTATGTGAGAGTGTGTGACAGTGTATGTATGTGTGTGTGTGTGTGTGTGTATGTGTGTGTGTGTGCATGTGTATGTATGTATGTGTGTGTGTGTGTGTGTGTGTGTGTGTGTGTGTGTGTCTGTATTTACACACACACACACACACACTCAAAGCCTCCTCCTCAAGCCACACGAAGTACGGAAACCCACACGTGGCTTCAGGTTCTGACTGGTACTTCCAAGGAACCTCCATCACGTTGTCTTCAGACCCTATTTGGCGATACTAATGGAATTTCCCATGTGTGACGCATACACGGAAGAGAGAAGAGACAATAACGATAATGTGGAAGATAATGGTGACGATGGCGTGGACGGGATGGGGAGGGGAGGGGAGGGGAGGGGGAAGAATAAGGGGGGGGGGAGATGCAGAAAGTGGGGAGAAAAAAGAACTCTTGTAATAAAGCATAAACTTGTACATCTGTTGATATAAAAATAGTCACGAAAAGGTATTATACTTCCGTTACGAATACTGACAGTTTTAGGAATTATTTATCATCAGAATTATTATCATAAATATTTTGATTATAGTGATGATGGTATTGGTACTACTGTTACATCAGAGATTAATAGAAAGGATGATGATGATGATAATAATATTAATAATGATAATAATAATAATAATAATAGTAATAATAATGATAATAATAATAATGATAATAGTAATTATAATAATATGATGATAACAATAATATTGATAATAATAGTAATAATGATAATAATGATAATAACAATGGCCAAATTATAATAACAGAGTCAACAATAATAACAATATGTGATAGACAATATAAATGGAAAAAAATGATTATAACTGCAGCAGTAGTAGGAGGAGGAACAGTTATGTATATAATAATAATGAAAATGATATTGCTAAAAAAGAAAAAAAAAAAAGAAACAAAAAGCAACATCTAAAAGAGAGAGAGAGAAAAAACATAGATTCATAAAATGGGTAAGTGGAAACAAACAAAAAAAAAATCAGTTAAAAGTATACAAGTATCAGATTCTATTTAAAGATAACAACAAAATGAGAAACGAAGCCTAAAAGTGCATTACGTAGCATCATTGCATTATTACGGATCTGCGAATTTCACTCTATGCAACATCACCTCGCTGGTGATTCAT
>BOPN01000039.1:313654-316154 GCA_017312705.2 Penaeus japonicus
AGGAAAGGACGATAGAGGGAGAGAGGGATGGAAGGAGGGGAAGGCAAAAGAGGGAGAGAGGGATGAAGGAGAAGGAGGAGGAGAAAGAGAGAAAAAGAGAAGAGAAAGAAAGAAAGGTTCGGAAGTAAGGAAGGGTAGGGGAGGAAAAGCAAGATGATGGTCAGCACAATAGTCGGTCGGAGGCAAACAATACCTAGCTATTGTGTGTTTGTTTGTGTGGATGTAGAATTGCACATACAGGACATCTGTATGTCTATGTACAAATGCTTATACAAATATACAAAAACAAACAAACAGATGAAAAGACAGATCCAAAAACAAAACCGCACACATACCTCAAAATACATGAGAGAGAGCGAGAGAGAGAGCGAGAGAGAGAGAGAGAGAGAGAGAGAGAGAGAGAGAGAGAGAGAGAGAGAGAGAGAGAGAGAGAGAGAGAGAGAGAGAGAGAGAGAGAGAGAGAAAGAGAGAGGAAGAGAGAGAGAGAGAGAGAGAGAGAGAGAGAGAGAGAGAGAGAGAGAGAGAGAGAGAGAGAGAGAGAGAGAGAGAGAGAGAGAGAGAGAGAGAGAGAGAGAGGGAAGAGAAAGAAAGAGAGAAAGAGAGAGAGAAAGAGAAAGAGAGAGAGAAAGAGAAAAAAACATAAAATCAAACGAGATCACAACTTGCCCCGCATGTCTACCGGACGTGAACAGTCTCGGGGCGCGCACTCCCCACTTCACTAAACCCGCCAAGGTGAGGTCTCCATGGCACGGCCTTCACCACTTTCACTTAGGGGACGTTTTATATTGTTAGAGAAATAAAAAAAAAGAACTCGAAATAAACATTGTGCGCATGCTATTGTTTACCAAATAGGAGAGGATGGCTTATTTGGTCATAGGAGATGCCGGATGTATTTATTTGTATTTTGAATATTTCTTTTACACATTCAGTGGATTAGATTATCACCTCGCCTATATCACCAATATCGTGTGTGTGTGTGTTTGTTTGTTTGTTTGTTTGTTTGTTTGTGTGTGTGTGTGTGCGTATGTGCACATATACTTATGTATATGCATAAATTAATAAATGAATAGATAAATATATATATATATATTTATGTATATACAATATATATACGTATATATATATATATATATATATATATAATGTATATATATATATATATATACATATGTGTATGTATATATATATATATATATATATATATATATATATATATATATACATATATATATATATATACATTTGTATATGTATATATGTATATATATATGTATATACATATATATACATATATGTATATGTATATATATATATGCATATATATATACATATATATACATATATGTATATATATGTATATATATACATATATATATAAGTATATATATATATATATACATATGTATATATATACATACATATATATGTATATATACATATATACACACAGTATATCTATATATATACTCATATATGTATATATATACTTATATATGTATATATATATATATATATATATATATATATATTCACAAACATATACAAATACATACATATACACACCGACTCACCGTATGTGTGTCTATGTTTCTTGATACACATACATACCTTTATATACCCACTGCACATTGCCGTGTAAACAGTATATAAGGTTATGATAAAGGTTATGTTTACATGTTTTGGTCATAATTATTGGTTTCGTAACATTAATACTATATGGACTATATTTGTACAGTCAATAACAACCTTTATTCATCGTCGACATGGCGTTCCTCTGATACAGTCATCCTTAGCAAAAATGATTAACATTTTGAGAAGAGATTAAAAAAAAAAAAGAATAAAAATAATAACAGATGCCCTAGTCAACCATACAACCCACGGTCAGTACGATAACTTCAGGTAAACCTTCGTAAAATCCTTTTTTTTTCAATCCCAGAAAAGGCGTCATTCTTATCATTATCGTCTGACCGTTTTTCTTTTTTTTGTTCTCTCTCTCTTTCTCACTTTTTCTCACTCTTTCTCACACTGGGTTCGGCGTCACTGCGACTCGAGTGTCAATTATCCCCAGCCTCTGGCACTAGCTGCTAATCCATCCCGCACACAATCCGTCAGCTCTAATCCTTCAATCGTGCCGATCCTAGTCCTTCTCCCCCCCCCCCCCCCTGCCAATCCCTACTCCTCCCCCCTCTCCCCCCCACCTTTGAGTCGATCCTCTAACCCGCGCGCCCACGGTGAGATTCGCAAACCCAAAGCCACGCCCCATTCACATCTAGCCCTCCCGCCCCCCAGCCTCCCCCCCCCTCCTCCCAAAACCAAAAATAATATTCTTGAAAAATCACAAAAAAATGGATAATAAATTCTTCGAAATAAAGAAGTCAAACGTCGGGCTCCGCGCCTATGTTCCGAACAGCGGGGTCTGCAATTGCAAGTGGCCATTACCCTCCCCACGACCTGTCAAAGAGTCCACATGAAAAAGACAAGTAATTATATCTTGAGACGC
>BOPN01000039.1:326154-338654 GCA_017312705.2 Penaeus japonicus
GGATGTTGCAAGTTCAATCTTTCAATTCGTCTACTTTATTGCAATTGTCACTGCATCAGGTACTGTGACGAAGCGCGTTCCTAGCGACTGATCGGCTGTGACCAGGTACGCAGGGAGGAGGAGGAGGAGGGGGGTGTCACAAGGAGGGGGGGAGGGGGGTGTCACAAGGAGGGAGGGGAGGGGGAGGAGAGGGAGGGATTGTCGTGTCACAGTGGCCTGACAGCACGTCACACTCGAGTCACATGTTACCTTGGGCGGTGCGAATGGGAGAAGGAGGAGGAGGGGGGGGGGGGCATATATACTTGTATGGGTGTGACGCTTTCGTGTAAGTATGGGCAGGACTGAAGCGTATTACTCTCCCAGTATGAATGGCGTTTGACTTAGTGTGACGCTTATTCCTACGGCGTCGGGATATGAATGAATGTGCAATCCTCGCAAGAGAGGTGCGAGAACAGTCCCCACTGCCTGGAGGTTTTCTTGCTGACGGGGAAAAAGGATGAAAGATGGGGGGGAGAGGGGGGAAGCAAGGGAAGAAGAGGAAGGGAGAGGGGGAGCAATAATGATGAAAATGATAATAACGGTAATAAAATGAATTATATTTACGATAGTAATAATCATAAAAAAATAGTAATAACAATAATGATACCAATAAATGAATAAATTAATAGATATACAAATAACTTAATAATCATAGTAACAATAACAACAATGAAAATAGTTTTGATGATAAAAGCAATACAAAGAGCAAGATCACTGCTGATAACAACAATAAAAATAATATAGAACAGTAGTAATGCCAACATCAACAAAAATAACAACAATAACAATATCTATGCTTATATTACTGGCGATGCTAATGCTGCTGCTGATGATGATAACAACAATAACAATACCAACTTTAACATTTATAGTAATTATGATAAAGAATTATAATGATAATAAAACCAATAGTAACAACGACGACAGGTTAATCATACTCAGCAATGCAAACCATTATAAATACGGGAACAAGAATAACCTCATAATTATGGTAACAATCACACAAAAAAGAATACTTTCAAGAAATGCAATGAACAATGGTTAATATTTCTCGCAATAGCAAACGAGTGAATGAACCCCCCAAAACTGAATAATTAAGTAACAACCATGATAAACGATATTATTTTACAAAAAAAAAAAAAAGAAAAAAAAAATGCTTAGAAACCGTAAGCAAAACACAATTCAGCGTCTCATTCGAAGCACCACAAAAGCTTCACAGAAAAGCAACTTGAACCGAGTGTGCTAAAGAGCCCTCGGCGATGATTAACACGCAGTGCGAATTACCAATTCGTACTATCGCCGTCCTCATCGATTATCGGCGTTTAATTGTGAATTTTTCTTTCATTTTTTCTTTTTTTTCTCTCCTTCTTCCTTTTTAGCCAAAGAGTCCAATCAGGTCTCTCATCTAGCTCATTGCAAAGATTTATGAGGTTTTGCCCCTCACCCTCATATACTGTGGATGATCGTTTATTGCTTGATAATTTACGGTTTTGGTGCACCTCTTGCAAGACGGTCCACGAGGGTGTGATTAAAACGATAAAAAATGTTTGCTAAATCCTTCTCGTTACAAGGGAGACATTAACTCTAACTCAACGCGTCACTAAGAGACGACATGGGACGCCCACACATGCTTACACATACTTACACATGCTTACACACACACACACACACACACACACAGACAAACACACACACACACACACACACACACACACACACACACACACACACACACACACACACACACACACACACACACACACACACACACACACACACACACACACACACACACACACACACACACACACACACACACACACACACACACAAGTATATCGTATACAACAAAAATATACTCACACACACACACATACACACTCTTTCAAGCATTCTATTGGTTGTTATCGCCAACAACCAATAGCAAAGGACCACATATACAAACGCCTGTGCGATCAGTGCCTTGCCAGCCAACCAGGTGTGGGTGGGTGAGGGGGGTGGGGTAGAGGTTGGGTGAGGGGGGGGGAGGTCTGGGGGCAATTAAAAATAATGAAGTTATTAGTATTGCACGAATGTCTGCCGCAAAATGGCCTTTCGGGGTCTTCTGCTTCCCACTTTTAGCCGTTGCGGGCAGCCTAATTACCTTCTTAAGTATAAAGGGGGGAAAGGCATACGCCGCGAAGGGGAAAAAAATGAAACGTTTCGAACATTCCCAATTCGAGATCTTGGCTTTTAGTTTGTATTAGCGTTATCGTCATTGAGATCAGGTACGCAGACAGAGAGAGAGAGAGAGAGAGAGAGAGAGAGAGAGAGAGAGAGAGAAAGAGAGAGAGAAAGAAAGAGAGAGAGAAAGAGAAAGAGAGAAAAAACGGCAGCATAAGAGAGAGAAACAAAGACAAAGAGAAGAAACAGAAGACAGACAAATAACAAATACTCGCCCCTTTACTTCCTTCCATCTCTTCCTTTGCTCAAGGAACATAAAGTGGCATAGCAATCTCCGTCGCTCCCTTATTTTTAGTGGGGCTTCGTTAACATATATAATGAGTGCATTTCAACTTTATGCTCATTGTCTGAGCTTCTCTCTCTTTTTTTAACCATGTTGTATTTACTTACACGTTTAGTGGCTTTTGTTTATGCTAGGGTTGGAGACAGTGATGAGAAGGGAAGGAAAAGAATGGGGAGAAGGAATAACGGAAAATAACATAGAGAGAAAAGGGAAGATGACTTGGTAGACAGATAGATTGATAGACAGACATACAGAGAGGGTCGAAGATGTGAGAGAGGGAGAGGGAGAGAGTGAAAAGAGAGAGAGAGAGAGAGAGAGAGAGAGAGAAGAAAGAGAGCGAGAGAGAGAATGTAGGAGTGAGAGCTTTGAAAAGGAATGAGGTAAATCTAGAAAAAGAAAACAGGGAGGAAGGGAAGGAGGAGGGGGATGGTTAAATGAAGAAAAAAATAAAACAATGTCAATAATAGCAACCCTCCCCCCCTTTCCCAAAACCCGCCACGATTCCTTGAGTATTTCCCCGACACCTTCTGCTCCACATCCTTTCAGCATCTCCACATTTCCACCCCATTTGCATAAGTAAAAGCATCCCTATCTACCAGCGATCGCCATAACACATGCGAAGATCCCCCCCTTCCCTCCTCCCCCCCAAACACCCCTCCTGTACAGAGATCCCCCTCCCCCCCGCCCCCGAACAGCTGGCCTTCTTCAAGCACCACCTGTCCTTCCCTGGTGCCCTCCTTCGACGAGCGTGACACTGCCGAAGGGACGCTGTCTAAGGGCGTTGACGAAGGGCGCCGCCGCGTACTCGACACAAGGGCCCGAGTATCCTGTACTGTTACTGTAATTATAAGCTTTGGTAATTACGGTTCTTCCTCAGACCGCTAATTTGACATAAGAAAAATTCGTTTCTCGGAGTTAACAGCACGGCGATTTTCCTTTCACGAGTCTTAAGAAGTAAATTGGCTCGCTGCACCTTTAATTTCGTGGTTTATTTTTGTAGAAATTGGGGGTGGCTATTTGGACTTTACTGACAGTCACAATTAGCGAACAGTTTACAGGCATTAATGTCTCTGCTTGAGTAGCTCTGGCAACAACATTCTCTATCTCTCTCTTTTTTATTATATATATAATTGGGGCTTCTTGGGCAACCGGATTTCTTCGACTGCGGTTAATACTTTCGCCATGAATCCTTCAGACAAACAGACCTCTTGATCGGAACATGTATAACAAATCATTTTTTCTTCCCTTGTGATTATCTCGACTTCTTTTATTGGCAATCAGGTCACACGCTATTAGTTTCAAAATTAAAAAGGAAAAAACAACAACAACAAACAAGCGAAGAAGCAGTCATAATCGAGAACAAACGACAAACAACACAACAAACGCCGCCTCAGCCATCAGCGTCGAACAAGACCAAGTAAGGAAGTCGAAGGTCTGTGTCAGTCAACCATCGGCGCGCCATGTTTCTATTGTATGCCGAACGTCGATTAGTTGTCAGGGCTACGATAATTAGCAAGAGCAGAGTGTCCTGTTGGTTCACTTGCCATCTGTACGTCTCTCTCTCACTGCCTTTGTCACTGTGTCTGTTTCTGTCTGTCTGTCTGTCTGACCGTCTCAGTCTGCCTCTCACACACGCACATTCACACAGAGACATTTGGCGTGCTCTCTGTCTCTCTATCTATCTACCAATCGATCGATATTTTTATATAATCACCATTAAATGTATCTAATCTTGAAAACATTCATACAAACATACATGCATAAACAAATACATGCTAAAAACGCTAAAACGACACCTAAGAAGCATTTCCCTCAGATATATTTTTGTTTTCTTTTTTTCAATCGTATTGTTCTTTTTCGTGTGTGGATTCCCACTCGCGAAGCTCATTGAGGTCTTTGATGAAGATAGTCCAATCCCTCAGAGCCAGAGTTATGTCTTGCCCTAATGCCCTTTTCCGGGAGGACTTGATTGTAACAGCGAGAGAGAGAGAGAGAGAGAGAGAGAGAGAGAGAGAGAGAGAGAGAGAGAGAGAGAGAGAGAGAGAGAGAGAGAGAGAGAGATAGAGCGAGCTCGCGCGAGTGCTAAATAACTGACGAAAATCGCCCTGCAAATCATGCCGTTGCCTCCGACCCTCCACGTTCGCAAATCCCCGATTCTTTCTTTCTTTTTTTTTAATTTTCATTTTGTGTTGAATTCGCGGGGAGCAAGTGATAAAGCGCCGTGATTTACGAGCGGTGCTTCGCCTCTTGATTCAGAATGGCTTTATTGTCGCAAACTTTCAAATTCGCAATCAAATAATAACATCGAACGAAATTTGCCATGCACACGCCATGCTAATAAACGTGGTGTGTGTGTTCCCATCCTCCGACCACTGCCATTGGTCGTTATTGTGAAGAATGATCTACGACTCCATCTATCGCACCCGACTATGTTGTGCTTTTTTTGTTTTTTTTCTTTTTCTCTCTCTCGCTTGATCTAATGCACTGATTCGAGAAACATTCCGTGATTAATTCGTGAAAATTGCCAATTCACTCATATGCATATTGCTCTTTTTAACGAACACAGAAAAAAAAAAAATATGTATATATATACACACTAGACAAAAGTCACCCCTCTGCGGACTGAATTAACAGAGTTACGAGCAATATTTTCATATTTCCTTTACTTCGGGGGCCATGCGTCTTTCAAAGCCAATGTGTACTTTTCCATAAATACATTTTCGGCACATGAACTAGAGGTAGACCAAAGTGATTTATGTAAAGTGCTGAACACAAAGATTATCAGTCAAGGATGAATATTACATGTCAATGAATGAGTTATGCCTTTAACTCATAAATATTCGTCAGGGCCGCTGCTCACAAGCCATTTTCTTCCCTCCGACTAACAGCGCGACCAGTGTAAATACTAATCAATTCAAATGAGTAAGTCTTTCTTTACGCCCTTCCCTTCGTTATTCGCTTACAAAGAAACGAGGATGGCGAGCCTGTAATGTTTCACTCCTCGCGTAGAATGCCGGCGTCGGCGCATGCGCACGGAGTCACATGTGTGGGCGGCGAGATTTCAAAATAACATCAAAAGGAACGAAAAAAAGGTGATGAAAATCGTCTAACTGAAAATAATGAGGGTCGAGACGAAACCGAAGAGGAGGAAAATATGTTCAGTGACTGACAACCTTGACGAAACGAAACAAAAAAGCAAGATACACGAGTCGCAAGAACGTCACTTACGAATACCTAGGAAACAAAAATACGTACAGGGTCGGTCACACACACACATACACACACATGTGATGCCAATGAAAGAGCCACCCTGTCGAAACCATTAAAAAACAAACAAACAAAAAACAAGAAAATAAAAAAGAACAATAAAATAACGAAACCAAAGCAACACACAGTTTGTCTCAGTCTCAGTCTCAGTCTCTCTCTCTCTCTCTCTCTCTCTCTCTCTCTCTCTCTCTCTCTCTCGGGTATACATAACCCAGGGACATAAATCCTCATCATGCCTAGTATCTGCGGCTACACAAGCTATGGACACATTTAGCCTCT
This sequence comes from Penaeus japonicus, assembly GCA_017312705.2. NCBI lineage: Eukaryota > Metazoa > Arthropoda > Malacostraca > Decapoda > Penaeidae > Penaeus > Penaeus japonicus. The sequence continues at coordinate 332,246 of BOPN01000039.1, forward strand.
ATCCCTGGCTGTTATTATTAAAACCTTCCCACAAATATATACTATTATCAAATTCTTTGCCTCAAAGTTATTAGCCGATCTCTTCCTTTGCAATTTCCTCAGCCCATAGAACCTGCGGGCAAAAGGTAAGCGGTAATTAAAATGGCCATCTGGAATCAGTCACTATTCAAAGTTGCACTTAAGCGACCATTGTCTTCCATTACGCTCGACGAAACGGCCCCGAACGCTCAGCGGCCGCCGTCGTTTCGCCTCGGCCTCGACGCCCTCCCGACCTCTCCGTCGCATTACCCTCCACCTTACGGCACCGGATTGCTTTAAGGGCTTGCGTAATGCACCTTCATGGCCCAGGCCTCCTCTCCCGGAGCGGCGACGGCGACGACAGCCTCACGGAGCGACGAAACGAAACCGAAGACGGCCGCTCGCCACTGGGAAACGAGGACGCACCTGGAGCGTTGGGTCGAGCGGGTCACAATTATCAGTCTCGGGCTAATTGCTACTCTGATATCAACGTTGGATCACGTAATTTGTACCTTGATACGCCCCCCTCCCCCCCTCTGCTCCTCCTCCCACCTCTACCCCCCACCCCCAGTCTCTTGTTAATCTGACCTTCGTTTGTCCTGGAAACACGCGGACGCCCGCTCGCGTTAACGTGAGGGAAGGAGCGATTCACGGAGACATATGTCATTGGCCGGGAGGGGGAGGGGGGAAGGGGAAGGGAGGGGGAAGGAGAAGGGGAAGATGAGGAAAGGCCTGACCCATGGAGATGTATGTCATCGAGTTGGGAAGGGGAAGGGGAAGAGGGAGGGGAGAGGAAGAGGAACATGAGGAAAGGCCCGACCCATGGAGACATATCATCAGGTTGGGAAGGGAATGGGGAGGGAGAGGGAGAGGGGGAGGGGGAGGGCAACATGAGGAAAAGAGGGTTCAGGGGGGAAATGGAAGGAAAAGGCCGAGGAAGAGAAAGTAAGGATAGATGAGGGGGGAAGGGGAAGGGGAAGGGGACATGAGGAAAGAAGGGATAGGTGAGTCGGAGAAGAAAAGGGAGGGATAGGCCGAGGAAAAGGAGGGAGGGGTGAGAAGAGGGGATGAGAAGAGGAGCGAGAAGAGGAGGGAGGAGAAGAGAAAAAAACAGGCCAAGGAAAAGGAGGAAGGAAGGAGTAAGGGGCAGAGTAAGAAGGCTGCGTCAAGGCTTCCTCTGCTACGTGTAGGCCTTCACAATCTCTGCCTCGGTCAAAGTAGACTATTGTTGCACTGATTGCACTTTACGTTGCCCTTTGGCTCTCAGTGCATCAGTTTCAGATCTCGGTGAAGTGAAAGCGTTCGATATGCATCTTCACCTATCTCTGTAATTCAATCATGAATATTCAATCTTGCATCTTTGTTCATATACTTCACTGACTAGGAGGGGGGGGGAGAGAGGGAGAGAAAGAGAGAGAGAGAGAGAGAGAGAGAGAGAGAGAGAGAGAGAGAGAGAGAGAGAGAGAGAGAGATAAAGAGAGAGAGAAAGATAAAGAGAGAAAGAGAAGAGAGAGATAGAGAGCGAGAGCGAGAGAGAGAGCGAGGGAGGGAGAGAAAGAGAGATAGAAATAGAGAGAGAAAGAAAGAAAGAAAGAAAGAAAGAAAGAAAGAAAGAGAGAGAACATAACACAGTACTCCAATACCTACTCCAGTTGATGAACTTTTCCCATTGTTTTAGTCGTGTGAACGTCTCTGTGCGTGCGTGCGTATATACGTGTGTGCGTCCATGTGAAGGCTAGAGTCATTAACCAGTTCCCGCCATGAGTCATGAGGTAGCGGTACGGCACCCCTCACACCCCTGACCGATGGAACAAGGCCGAGCTCGGAAATACCGCCAGACCTTCACATATCCAGGAAAACCGTCACTAAATGGCATAATTACTGCAGGCCGCATCAATTAGTTCGGTTAATTATACTCTCGGTTGATTGATTCTCACGATTTATTCTCTTCTAGGAATATGCTTGTAAGGTACGTTGGGGTAATAATGAAAGACGGAAGTTAGTAGGATCGACATCATAAAAATCAGCATTCAACTTTTTTTTCGGATCTAAGTCCATTTCTTTCTTTCTCTTTTTTTCTCTCTCTCTCTCTCTCTCTCTCTCTCTCTCTCTCTCTCTCTCTCTCTCTCTCTCTCTCTCTCTCTCTCTCTCTCTCTCTCTCCCCAAAACGCTAAACTTGCGTAACGTTCCTCCTAACATACAAACCTAGAATAACACACACACAAAAAAATATATATATCAATAACACAATAACGACCCAAAACAAACCAACGTGCTCTACGAAAGATTCGTTATCTCTCTCTCTCTAAAAACAAAAAGATAATAAATAAAGACAAAAATAAATAAATATTCAACCCAACCTCCCCGGGACATACTCTCAGCGGGAAGTCCACAAGAGGGCCTGAATCACGCCTTTGTTTAATTACTCTTTCCAGTGATTCATCTCGAACCGTGATTCGGAAATTAACTTGCCGCTTCGTCTAGGACCCATGCATATTTCCTCGTCATCAGTTTCTTTTTCAAAGTTATTTTGATCAGATTAGGTTACCGTAAGTACACACACACTTACACGTGCACATACACACACACACACACATACATACACAAACAAACAAACACACACACACACACACACACACACACGCAAAAATCACATACACATAATTTCCAACATACACGACCCAATATACACACAGCATATACAAACGACCAAACAAATAACTACTGTATATCTACACATGAATATTCATACACGCACATCCACACCCGAGGATTTTAATCATTATTTTCTCGACTGTACCGTCCTTTTATGATAGTTTAATAATCCCGCATTAAACCACATCATGGCGCATTAATTAACTTTATGAAATACTGCATCACGAAGGGTAATTATATTTAAAATTTATTACTCCACGAAGAATTAATTAATTCCCCAAGAGTGTAATTTTCGCCCATAAGCAATCGAGGCATATCTGAAACTGCTGTTATTTCCAGATTCTGAGGTAATCCGGCGGTCTCTTTGTGACATAGGGCAGAGATATGAGCCCGATCCTGAACCCTCTCTTCTTTTTCTTCGTCGTCGTCATTGTCTTCTTCTTTTTTCCTTCGTCTTCTTCGTCTTAGTCCATTTTTTCCTTCGCATTCCTTTCCCCCTTTTTCTTCGTCTTCCTCCTATTTTTTCCTCGTATTCCTTTTCTTCGTTTTATTTCTCCGTCTTCCTCCTATTTTTTTCTTCGTCTGCTTCGACTTCCTCCTATTGTATTATATTCCATTTCTCCTTTTTCTTCTTTTTTTCTTCGTGTTCTTCGTCTTCCTTCTATTTTTTTCTCTACTTTTTTTTTCTTTTCACCTCATTTTTTTTACAGCAATTTCAGGGTGACCATTCTTACACGTATGGTTGCATTTCTTCGCCTTTTTTTAAAACCTTGGCCGAAACAAAAGCCAGAAACAAGCCATGATTTTCGATTAGATAAATCCGTGCATGAATTTTCAAATAGCGCGAGATTCGTATGACTGTGACTTAATCATGATAAGAGTATATACATATGCAACAATATCGCCCGTTCATTGTGTCACGCTTCGACACTACAATGATCATGGCAACTGGACATGTGAACACAGAGCTTTCAGTATGATGTACAGCTTAACCGTCGAACCAGGCTTTGTGCACTGTAAAGAAAAAAAAAGGCACAACGACCAGGGTAAAGGGCTGATGGTGACGAGGGGGGGGGGGGAGAATACACAATCCTGGGTGTAGTGAAGTATACGAGCAGAGTATCGAGATTACATAAGCCAGGTGGTGACACAGGGATTGAACGTCAGCTGGTTTATGGTGCTGGTGACGAGGGGGGCGAGCGTCAGAAAATAATCATGGTGACTAAGAGAAGGGGGTGGGGGTAGTGTGGGGGTAACAGTGGGGGGTGGCAGGAGGAGGTGAAGGAGGAGGGGGGGGGGGAGGAGGAGGAGGAGGGAAAGATAGAGAAGAAGATAGGAGGAGGAGGATGGGGGGAAGGAGCAGAAAAAGAGAGATGAAAAAGGAAGAGAAGAGGGAGAAGAGGAGGAGGAAGAAGAAGAAAAGGATAAGGCAGTACTCAGATTAACGTGCAACAAAGCGCCCAAGCGAGAGGTGGTGACGGAGACAGGAAGACGCAATGGAGCGAATGGCAGGGACGAGACACGCTGCCAATGACAAGGAATTCGACGCAGTAGTGATGACAGGAATGTCCAGAGTAGTGATGGCATGATGACTTCGCCGTGGTCTGAGTGTGAGTTTTCAGTGACGATAAAAATGAGACAAATGACTTGTGATCAGTGGCCGAGAGATGACGCGAGAAGAGGCAGGAGGAGGTGTTGGTGGTGGGGGTGGATTGGAGGGGTTAGGAAGAGTAAAAGGAGGAGGAGGGAGGAGGAAGAGTAGAAGGAGGAGTAGGAGGGGATAGGAGGAAGAGGAGGAAGGAGGAAGAGTAGAAGGAGGAGTAGGAGGAGGAGGGAATAGGAGGAATAGGAGGAAGGAGGAAGAGGAGGACGAGGAGGAGGAGTAGGAGTAGGAAGAGGAGAAGGGGGAGTAGGAAGAGGAGGCGGAAGAAGAAGAAGAGAGAAGGGTTGCAGTCCGAAGAGAAGGTATAAAAAAGTGAGAACAAAATAAGGAACAAAAGGAAGACTAAATGGCCTAAAAAACAAGGAAAATAAAACAATAAAAAATAAAAAGAAGTACCACCAGAGGAACGAGAAAGAAGAACCAGCGTATTAAACATCCAGAGCCCAAAGTTTACAAATGCATCAATCTCAGCACTCCATTCCGAGCGAAGAACCCGGAATCTACGAGGGGGGGAGGGGGGATGGGAATCTCTCTCTCTCTCTCTCTCTCTCTCTCTCTCTCTCTCTCTCTCTCTCTCTCTCTCTCTCTACCTCGTCACCAGCGCACTTAACCAATCCTGAAATATACACTCCTCCCCAAAGCTGTCGATCTCATGCCCCTCCTCCATGGGCGGATCTCGAAAAAAAGTATCATTCTTTTAGAGCAAGCAATTTGAGGAGGGTAATCGACTTCCACCGCTGAATTTCAACTTGGGAGACTCTCTTTTTTCATATTGGAGGACGTTATCAACATTTATAGGTGCTTACGACAACTCACTCGGGATATTATTGATCAAGGTGTCGAGGTCTTTTTTTTCTGGTATTTTCGTTTTTTTTTCGTTTTTTTTCTTTTTCTTTTCTTCATTCTTCAATTGTTAATGAGATGGGGTGTCTCTGAGGATGCTGGGGGGGAGATCGGCCGCCGCGTTTGAGGCGAGTCGAAAATCTGCGTTTTTTTACGGACGTTCCCGTATATCCTTCGGTTTAGTGAGTAATTTTATCCTTAGCCTATATACCGATAACCGATTTGTTATTCAGCCTGTAATTCATACACGGCAATTACACTTTTCAACTCTCTTGTTATGACGATCCTCAATCATCCCCATTATCATCATCACAATCACCATCAACATCATCATTTGATATTAGGCCTTTAACTCAGACACATTTTTTTTTCTTTTTTACTAAACATGATTATCATTACAATTCCTTATGCTAGTCAACAGTAAATTGGAAGGACCTTCAGGAAACCTCCTAAATGCGCTTTGCAGAACAGAATTTATCGAAAGTCACCCCCGCCATCCGCACCGCAAGCTAAACCAATATTCCATAATGAAAATATCAATATAAACAAGTCAACCTGCCGTGACCTCTCACCACAGGATACAAAAAAAAAAAAAAAAAAAAATCATACGCTGAATACAATACAATTTCGAAATGGTCCTTAAAAGAATAAATAAATAAATAAAACGTATAGAAAACAAAAAAAGATACAGAAAATAATTTCATGTCATTTCAACAATATTCCATCTCCGCCAATAATTGATAAGTCCCCCGCGTATAAACACTGCCGTGGGGCAATATCTTCTCGTCAAACATTAATACATATCATTGATGTTTCACTTGACATTATATGACAGTTAAGATGGGATGACATCAATTTTCTGCTCGACCTTTTCCCGATACAGACACACCCATCGTGTCGCTAAATGACCTACATAATGGATATGAAAATCATCAAAACTCGCCATTAATAACAACTGTTTGCATTTTTTAAGCCTCGCAGCCATCGAACGCTTTATGAAAATATTGGTCTCATATCTTTTCTGGTGAGGAGGAGAGTCTATTTGTCTGTCTGTCTGTCTGTCTGTCTGTCATATTCTCTCTCTATCTATCTATTTATATATCTATCTATCTGTCTATCTATCCCTCTCTCTCTCTCTCTCTCTCATTCTCTCCCTCCCTCTCTCACTATCTCTCCTTCTCTCCCTCTCTCTCTATCTCTCCCTCTCTCTCTATCTCTCCTTCTCTCCCT
>BOPN01000039.1:343654-346154 GCA_017312705.2 Penaeus japonicus
GTGAGTGAGTGAATGATTGAGTGAGTGTGTGTATGTGTATAAGTATGTGTATGTGTATGTGTATATGTATATGTGTGTGTGTGTGCGTGCGTGTGAGTGTCAGCGTGTAAATCACTCTCTCTCTCTCTCTCTCTCTCTCTCTCTCTCTCTCTCTCTCTCTCTCTCTCTCTCCACACACACACACACACACACATATATATATTTATACAAATAAACCTATACAGACAAACAAACCGAAACGCACACACTATTTCCCTTCATCTTTCTCGTCTTTCTAATTCTTATGCCACTTACCTTCTTTCTTGCGATAATTCTTCTTTGGTGTTTATGTCAGCATAGTTCACGTCAGCATAGAGTGATTGAAAGCCTCGGCACTTGGAAAATAAGTCTGGACAATCGAGTCATTTCCCGCAAAAGGAGTCGGGGCCGAAAATCGTTTATTTTTTTCTTACATTGAATTATTACATTATTGGGAGTAATTTGGCACACTAAAATGTAGATTTTGCATAAAATTACCATTGCAAAAGCACGTACGTGTGAGATGTGAGTGAGAAAAAAGGTGAATATTGTGTCTCTTTTTTCATGGGGCATTTTGTGACCCCTGATATAAATCTAAGGTATACCGCAATTTGTATGCTAGTGTTGGCATAAAATAAAATGACGTTAATAACAAAAACAGGCATGATAAGTATGGAAAAGGAAGTTATTGATAATAATGATATATATGGCCAGGTTGATAATGGCAATGAAAGAAAAAAAATGTTTATGGCAAATTTGTGAAAATTACACAAAACGCAATACAAAACACACAATATGTGTGCATACATATACAAACATACATGCATACATACATATATACATATATATTATGCATACGTACGTGTATGTGTGTATATATATATATATATATATATTATATTATATATATATGTATATTATACAAACAAATATATATATATACTGTATATATACACACACAAACATATATATTTAAATATATGTATATGTTTGCGCATATATATGTTTATGTATAATATATATATATATATATATATATATATATATATATATATATATACATACATACACACACACACACATATATATCTTACTGAATTACTTTACATTTCAACCTATGTTACGCGGAATCCCAGGGTTTTGTGACACATCACCGTTCACGTTCAACGAAAATTTTATATTTGCGTAAATACGTAAGGCCACTGAATGTCACACCTTATCTATACGCCGACGAATTTGTCTTTACTCGAAGTGTACCGTTGTTATGTACCTACTCTACGTATACGGTACGCAGAGAGTAACCATGGAGTAACCGCACCCGTGAAAGGGTTCTGGTGTTTGGAAAAGGTTGAAAACAATTCCCATATTATAGTGCAAGCTATCACCAAGATCATAATTTTGACTTGAGAACAATATCAAATAGATAGGGACGATCAAAATGCGTCTTTGATAAAAAACGATTACCCCCCCACCCCCGATCCCTCAAACTACATACAAATCACCTTTTTTTTTATATATATATATTTTTTTGTAATTACCCCCTCCCCCCGAGCCGCCAAACTCACACCTTTCTGAAAATAATGAAAATAACGACAACTACTTACTTACAAGCCGCCTAATTCTCGTTATTTTCATTAACCACAACCACAAGACTAATAAGTTCCGTCTGAATAGTGCAACGAGTGGTTAACGATAGCAATGGTAATTCCGGAGGAGGAGAGGAGGGGGGGGGGAGAATACGAGGGGGTTGGTTAGTTTGGTTGGGAAGGGGGGAATTGTGGTTCGTGGTGAGTGTTGGTATTTTGGTTGGTGGTATGATGTTTTTTTTCTTAATGAATTTTGGATGAGGTTTTGGGAGAAAGGGGAACTTTATATGGAAAAGGGTCCGTAACTACAGAATGAAAGGTGAGGGTACTTATAATTTAAGGACCAAATACAGGTCATTTGCATCTTCCCACCGGCCATTACCCCCACCCCCTGTCCTATATTCCCTCTACTAGCCCCCTACCCACCCCATACAAGGACATCCCCATACCCCCACCCCCTCCTCGCTGATCGAGATAAATAATAAATGTTTCTCTACCTGTTTTGTATATCTCAAGCTCACCAACACCACAGCCAATGAAGAAAAAAGAAAAGGTGGGGGAGGGTGAGAACGGGGGTGGAGGGGGCGTCACTGACATATCTATAGTATTAACATCCGAGTTATTATTCACACATTTCGCATCCGGGTGAAGAACAACTCGAAACGGAATGACAAACAAGCTGAATAACCAATGGTCATTTGGTTGCGTCGCCGCGTGGCATAAAAATTCCCACGCCACAACGCCTGGGAATTTTTTGAAAGAAACAGACGCTAGTTAATTCAAAACCCAATTGACATTCTACACCCTCAAGGGCTTCCGTCTGAATATATATTCTCGACATTATGAATGGCAGATGAAACCCACGGATAATATATGCATTTTCTTCATTAACCGAA
>BOPN01000039.1:351154-376154 GCA_017312705.2 Penaeus japonicus
ATTAGATAGATAGAGAGAGAGAAGGAGGGAGGGAGGGAGAGGGAGAGGGAGAGAGAGAGAGAGAGAGAGAGAGAGAGAGAGAGAGAGAGAGAGAGAGAGAGAGAGAGAGAGAGAGAGAGAGAGAGAGAGAGAGAGAGAGAGAGAGAGGGGGGGGGGGGGGGGGAGGGAGGGAGGGAGAGAGAGAGAGAGAGAGAGAGAGAGAGAGAGAGAGAGAGAGAGAGAGAGAGAGAGAGAGAGAGAGAGAGAGAGAGAGAGAGGGAGAGAAAAAGAAAGAGAAAGAGATAGATAGATAGATAGATAGATAGATAGATAGATAGAGAGAGAGAGAGAGAAAAGGGGGGGGAGAGAGAAAACGGGATCGAGAAAAAACGAGGGAAATGAGACAGAGTGAGAGAGAGAGAGAGAGAGAGAGAGAGAGAGAGAGAGAGAGAGAGAGAGAGAGAGAGAGAGAGAGAGAGAGAGAGAGGGAGGAAGGGAGAGAGAAACAGAAAGAGCAAGAACAGAACACCCAACTCTCTTGTCAATACGATATGCAGCACAGCGCAATGCAAAACGAGCGAGCAAGCATACCCGGCGTACACCATAAGCAGGTATTCTCCCCCTCCTATTTAAAAAAAAAAAAATCACAACAGCGGCAAGAGAATGCCATACGTCACGCCCAATTACAGACATCCATAGAGTGGGTAGGTAGCAACAGGAGGGGTGGGTGGGTGGGGGTGGAAGGGGGGGTGGGGATCTGTCAATGCTAACGGTCAACAGAACTGGACAGGAAATGTTATCACGTTCCGTTTTTTCCCCCTTCGAAGCTGTCAGAAATGAAGTAGGAGTGGGGAACGGAGGGGGTAGAGAAAGAGGAGGAGGTAGAGAGGGGGATAAGAAAGGAAGGAGGAGAAGAGAAAGGAGAGATAGATGTAGAGAGGAAAAAATGAGAGGGGGGAAGCGGAGGAAGGAGAAACAGAGAGGATATGACGGAGGAAGAGAAAGAAGGGGGGAGAAAAAGAGAGAGAGAGGGGGGGGGGGAGAAATAAAGTGATTCGGTTACTTCTCAAAGGGGATTCTAATGAGAGAGAGAGAGAGAGAGAGAGAGAGAGAGCGAGAGAGAGAAAGAGAAAGAGAGAGAGAGTGAAAGAAAGAAAAAGAGAAAGAGACAGATAGAATCAAAAGTCACACACACACCCCTACTTCCCTTCCACCTGAGACCCTAACCCGCCCGAGTCCCCTAACCCCCCCCCCTCCACCCCTCCCCCTCCCATCCCCCCAAAGACAGGACGGACAAGTGCAGGGGAACAATTAAGTAAGAAAGTCCAAACAAGGTAAACAAGAAACGAGCGAGCCCAGATTGTTTCCCTTGCCCCACCTCGATTGAGCCCACGACCGCCCAATGTCAACGAATTGTTTCTCAACCTTCCACTAAAACTTTTTTTTTTCCTTTTTTTTTCTTTTTCCTTTTTTTTCTTGTGAGTCAACTTCTTCGCCAGTGTGTGGACACGGTGAAAGTCCGAGTCTCATTTTGGGTTGGGAGAATGAGGGGAAGGGAGGGGAGGATAGGGGAGGTGGTGAGGGGAGGGGAGAGGAGATATGGGAAGGAAGAAAGGGCAGGGTGAGGGGAAGAGGGAAGGGAGAAGGGGCAGAGTGAGAGGGAAGGGAGAAAGGGTAGGGTGAGAGGGAAGGGAAAAGGGGTAGGGTGAGAGGGAAGGGAGAAGGGGTAGGGTAAGGCAGGGGAGATATGGAAAGGAAGAAAGGGCAGGGTGAGGGAAAAGGGTAGGGGGTAGGGTGAGGGAGAGGGAAAGGAGACGGTGTAGAGTAAGGGAGGGGAAAAGAGAAATGAGGGTGGAGAGGGGAAGTGACAGGGGAAAGGGTGGTGGAGCGAAGGGAGAATGAAGGGGAGAGAGTGAGAGGAAGAGAACAGTAGAAAACGATTAGAACGAAGGTGAAAGATATGACGGAAAAGGAGAGAGAGAAAGGGTAAAGGGGAAAAGAGAGCAAGATACAATGACATAGAAAACAGAGTAAATTTAGTCAGGGGGAAAAGGAGGACACGGGGGGGGGGGGGGGGGGGGGGTCCCATGTTCTCCAACTGTATGGTACAAAGTCATCCACGCTTGACAGGGACTTAAAGGGATAAGTTTTAACGGTATTGTGATTGTATCGATAATAGTGATGGTGACAGTGATGGTAACAGCAATAAGGAGAAAAAAAATCTACTCTTCTTGCTAAACACATCTTTAATAACAAAAAAGTAAGAGTAATGATATTACTAATACTACAAGTAATAGTAGTAGTAGTAGTAGTAATAATAGTAATGGGAAACACAACATTAGAAGAACACTGATGAAAATCATTAAAAAAAATAATGATAATGACCATAGTAATTGTGATGTGAGGTTATTATTAGTTTTAATTCATGATGATGATCATAGTAACAACAATAATAAAACTAATGATGTAATTTTTTTTTATAAAAATAATAACAGTAATGGAAATGGTATAATAACATTTACGATAATAGTGAAAATGAAAATGATAATAGCACAACAACAATACTGATAATAAAGATATAACAATAGAACACCAGAAATTGAGAGTAATGAAAATAATAATGATGATGAGAGATTATAATATTTATCATAGTGATAACCTGATTTTCACTTATTTATTTATCATATCATTATCCTTCGTCTGTGGACAATAAGATTATCAACATTTTTCTTCTATTCCGTATTGTTTAATACGATTACTATAAAAAAAAATAAAAATGAATACTCATTAATTAAACCTGCAAGAAATTTCATTAACGATAAAACAGACAAATGATACAGATTCTATAAAAGAGACAAATAAATAAAAGTAATGCAACAAATAGAAAACTATTTGTGCAATGATGCAATAATGATAATGATAACTAATAATCATAAAAACAACAATAATGACCCTCCCTTACACAAACAAACAAAACCAGCGCAATAAAACCCGCGGTTCTTGTCCTCCAAAGCCCCCCCCCCCCCCTTCCCTTGGCCAGTGTATCGGTCACTCCCGCTTGTGTATTTAACGCTGGTGCTTCCCTTTACCCCCCCTCCCCCTCAGCTTCCTCTCCTCTCTCCCTCCCCCTCATCATTACCTTCCTCTCCTCTCCCCCTCCCCCTCATCCTCATCATCACCTTCCTCTCCCCTCCCCCTCCCCCTCATCATCACCTTCCTCTCCCCTACCCCTCCCCCTCCCCCTCACCATCACCTTCCTCTCCCCTACCCCTCCCCCTTCCCCTCACCATCACCATCACCTTCCTCTCCCTTCTCTCCCCTCTCCTCCCCCTCCCCCTCATCATCACCTTCCTCTTCCCTCCCCCTCCCCCTCCCCCTCATCATCACCTTCCTCTCCCCTACCCCTACCCCTACCCCTCCCCCTCAGCATCACCTTCCTCTCCCCTCTCCTCGTCCACAAACGTCCCCTCATCACTTCCAGAAAACTTCCCCTCGGTGAGTTTTGGTTTCCTTCTGGCGTCTTTGATAAGTAGAAATTGATTAAAGCGCTTGACCGATCATTGGGGACAATTAACACTGGTGTAGGCAGTGGTGGGTAGGTGTGAGGGGAAGCGAGGGGACGGGAGGGAGGGAGGAAGGGAGGGAGGAGAGGGGAAACGAGGGGGAGAAAAGGAAAGACAACCGTGATTTCTTTGGGAACTGGAACACACTTTTCTTTCTGGAACGTTTTCCCCTCGCACGCCTCTCCCTCCCTCCCTCCCTCCCTCCTCCCCCCTCTCTTCCTTTCTCTTTCTCTCTCTCACTCTCTTTCTTTTTTTCCTCCCCCTTTTTTTTTTAGCTGAGCGGTTGATCGGGTCCTGGGTCCTGGGTGATGGAGGGGGAGGGGGGAGAGGGGAGAAAGAGGGGAGGTATTTCTCCAGGAGTTTATTTGTCCAGATTGGCTCCGTGGGAATTAATTGATAGATTGTTTGGGCAATTAAGTCGGCGTGTTGGAGCGAGGGGGCGGGTGGGGGGGATGGGAAGGAGGGTGCGGGGGAGGCTGGGACGGAGGAGGAGGAGCAAAAGAAAGAGGAATGAGGAGGAGGAGGGAGGGAGGGAGGGAGGAATAAAAGAAAGAGGAGGATTGGGGAGGAGGAGGAGGAGGAGGAGGAGGAGGAGGAGGAGGAGGAGGAGGAGGAGGGGGAGGAGGAGGTAGGGTGTTGGAGGGATAGGAGGAGCATGAGGAGAAAGCAGGGAAGGGAAGGGGGAGGAAGAGGAAGAGGAGAGGGAGGAGGAGGAAGAAGTAGTTAGAGAAGGAGAAGGACGAGGAGGAAAAGAGGAAGAGCATGAGCAAGAGAAGAAGGAGGAGAGGAAGTGGAGTGGTAAAAAAAGAAATAATAAAAAGTGGTGAATTCGAAGAAGGAAGAGGGGAGAAAGAGAAGGAAGAAAAATAAGAAAAATGGGAGGAAGAAAAAGAGGAGAAATTGGAGAGGTAAGGAAAGAAGTAGAAGAGAAAAATGAGGAGAGAGATGACGAGAAAGAAGAAAAATAAAGAGAGTGAAAGAAGGTGTTCGATAGAAAGGAAGAAAAAAAGGAGAAGATAGACGAAGAATTAGGAAGAGAAAGAAGAGGGAGAAGGAAAGACGGATAAACAAGGAATGGAGGCGAAGAGTAGAAAAAAGAGAAAACAAAAAATTTAAAAGACGAAAGAAGATGAAAGAGCAAAAAATCAAGAAAAAGAGACAAAGAAAGAAAGAAAAAGATCAACAGAAAAAGAAAGAGAGAGAGAGAGAGAGAGAGAGAGAGAGAGAGAGAGAGAGAGAGAGAGAGAGAGAGAGAGAGAGAGAAAGAAAGAGAGAAAGAAAGAGAAAGAGAGAAAGTAAGAGAAAGAGAGAAAGAAAGAGAAAGAGAGAAAGAAATCGAGAGAAATCGAGAGAAATCGAGAGAAAGAAAGAGAAAGAAATCGAGAAAAAGAAAGAGAAAGAAATCGAGAGAAATCGAGAGAAAGAAACAAAGAGAAAGAAAGAGAAAGAAATCGAGAGAAAGAAAGAGAAAGAAATCGAGAGAAAGAGAGAGAGAGAGAGAGAGAGACACGGGAAGCAGAGGACTGGATTTATCCCAGTGGTTCCTTGCCGGGGATTTGACTGGGATTCTCTGGGCCTGATTGAAGATCGTCCGGCGAGGGGAAAATGGATTGTCTTGTCTCCTAATGAGTCAATCGGATTAATTGGACATTTATTCGACGTGTTCGCGGGTATCACTGGATGGATATGCCGGAGTTCTGGGAATCTTTGTGTGTGGCTGTGTTTGTTTGTTTGTGTGTTTGTGGGTGGGTGTGTTTGTTTGTTTGTTTGTTTGTGGGTGGGTTTGTTTGTTTGTTTGTGGGTGGGTGGGTTTGTTTGTTTGTTTGTGGGTGGGTTTGTTTGTTTGTTTGTGGGTGGGTGGGTTTGTTTGTTTGTTTGTGGGTGGGTGGGTTTGTTTGTTTGTTTGTGGGTGGGTGGGTTTGTTTGTGGGTGGGTGTGTTTGTTTGTTTGTTTGTGGGTGGGTTTGTTTGTGTGTGGGTGTGTTTGTGCTTGGGTGAGTGAGTTTGTGTGGGTGTTTGTGTGTGGGTGTGTTTGTGTTTGTGATTGTGTTTATAATCGTGATTGTGTTTGTTTGTGGGTGGATGTGTTTTCTTGTATTTGTGATTGTGTTTGTGGATGGGTGTTTGTTTGTGTTTGTGCTTGTGATCGTGTTTGTGTTTGACTGTGTGTGTATTAGTGAGCGAGTGAATATGCGTTCGCGTGCATGTACATAAGCGTGGTTCTATGCATGAGAGTGTAATCGTACATGTGTAACAGCATAGTTGCGTATTTTTTCTCCGCGTGAAGCGAACTTGCTTAAAACATGTAAAAACTTCATGGAGACAGAAATGACCCTTGCTCAAGAATCGTAAAACGAGAATTCATAAAAATTCACAATAAAATTACCATAAATAATTCGCACCAATGATAGCAATACGAGAGCGCATGCAATATTGATGGAAAAAAGGTTCAAGAAAAAAAAAAAAAAAAAAAAAAAAAAAAAAAAAAAAAAAAAAAAAAAAAAAAAAAAAAAAAAAAAAAAAAAAAAAGGAATAGCAACAAGCACTTCTTATATTCTCAACATGGAAGATTATCAATAAGCAATTCAACATTATCGCGATGACCTACAAGAATTCATGTTGCTCGCGTCATTAAATATATAAAAACGCAAGTTGAAATGCTGGAAAAATTGTTGCAGCGGATGACATACTGCATTTAATTCCCCTTACCACGAATATGAAAAGAAACAAAATGAAAGAAAGGAAAAAAATGAATGAATGAATAAATATATATATATAAAAAAGAAAGAAAGATGGTTTTCATTATTCATTATTGCTTTACGATATTTCCTCCCAGTGAAGTTAGCAATGGCGGTGATAATAACGATCAGTTATTTTTATGAGTTGGACAACATGGACATGGAGTTCTGATTTTATCTTTTTCTGCTTATTTATTCATCTACATCTCTCTCTCTCTCTCTCTCTCTCTCTCTCTCTCTCTCTCTCTCTCTCTCTCTCTCTCTCTTTTTTTTTTTTTTTTTTTTTTTTTTTTTTTTTTTTTTTTTTTACTTTGGCACGAAAATAAATTCACACTTTGATCTATTGCACTGGCGCATAGACACAGTACTTGCAATATTCATAAAAATAACGACAACCCACTCATGAAATATTGAATGAATTGCATCTTCATCGTATTCATACATGAATCCATAGTTGCACGACATACCTATGCATAAGGTCTGAAGAGGATAAAAGAAAAAAAAGCATAAACGCATAGGATATATCAAATCCGTACGTATTTATTAACTCACAACAATACGCATGCATGCAAGGCGCGAGCAAACATTTATTCACTGCTATAAAAACTCCTGATAAACGAACCTGATAATGTGCTAATTTCCCCCCCAGAAAGCACGTATTAATCGAACTAAATCGTCAAATTCACCGATTCATATCAGGATCGTAAAGCGTGCGAATAAATGAAGACACACACACGATTACACGAGTAACTAAGAAATACGATCGGTTCCCGGGGGAGGGAGGTGGGGGGGGGCAAATGAACGCTTCAAGGTGGCCGAATGAACTTGACTCGCCCTGAATGAGCACAAGGTGATATACTGTAATGAACCACGTCGCGCAAAAAATGATTAATATATGCAAAAGCACCAAAGACTCTGACACAAAGGAGATAATTGATTGGCATTTTCGAGAAGAGGGGAAAAGGATCTGTGCTAAAAAGGTATCCATGTTTATTCAAGTCTTGTAGCTGCAAGTCATTGATGATAAGAATGGGAATAAAAAAAAAAAATTGTGGTTATCATTTCCAACTATATGAAAAGGAAGTTGTAGTGTGAGTATCATATAAACGAAATGACATACATAAACCAAGATAAATACTCAAGTAACCTATAAGATAAGAATCTATATCTCTGTACAAACTCCTTAGAGATAAATTATGTGACCCTTGCCGTCGACTGCAAACGCCTACGCCCATTTCATGCCGCTCAAGGAACACACATATATACATATACGTCGCACAAATACCCACACATACATACATACATACACACACAATCACACATACAATCACGAGCACTCACACACATACACAAATGACAAATATATACACACCCGCGACCACACTATACACAGACACAACCACAATCAAACACACAATCACACACACAAATCCCGGGCGCACACACACAGTATACACACACACACACACACACACACACACACAACCAGTCACAGACACACACACCCATAAGGGCGTCTACACAATACCCTTTCTTTGTAAACGACGTCTTGACGCCGAATTTCCGGCATGTAACCTTTGAGGACGCCATGTTAAATATGAATAATAATAGTCCAAGATTATTGGAAATGTCATCTCTTAAATTACCCGGACATTACCACACTGACATTTTAATACATGCCATGCACCAATAAGCTCTTGTGCCTGAGCGAACTATTAAGTAATTATCCCCTGATACTCGCGGTTTTCATCAATTATTATCGTGACCATTCGCCAAAAGAAATTAGAGTGTTTTGTGAAAGTACAATTAGGCCTGGTGCACATTTATATTCTTTTTTTTTTTTCTCTCTCTCTCTCTCTTTTAGTATGTCAAAAGTAATGGTACTTTTCATTTTTATTTCCATGTCGCCATTTCTAATGTGTCCTGATTTCCCTTTTAAATGCGTTTTTTTTCTTCTTCGTAAACTTCTTCAGACAGCAGCCATATGTCAATAATTCTGGGAAAATAAAAGGGGTTTACAACGACGAAATTGCACAATTACCGAAGGACTTACACTTTATGTCCATCGCTTGTGCGGTACTACTGTAACTGTACAAAGAGTGATTAGCCGAGTACCAGGTACTAGTTTATGTATTAAAAAAAAAAAAAAAAAAAAAAAAAAAAAAAAAAAAAAAAAAAAAAAAAAAAAAAAAAACGAATTTGATTTTTCGAACTAATTTGATTTTCTTCATTTTCATTTCTTTTCTTGGGTCATTTTTGGAAACGCTTGGATCTTTCTTTCCTTCTAGACATTACGAGTCTATGACGAACAACCGAAATTCACGCTATAGATCACTTGATAAATAGGATCAAAGACTAATCTCTTAACACCGCAAAGAAAGAATAAAAGAATAGAAATATAAACGAAATACAAATAAAAGCAAAGAAATTGGCTCAGTTTCTTGGAAAAGCAGAGTAACGAAAAAAAAAATTTGTTATCAGGAAAATGAGCTTAATATAGGATGAATAAGACCCCTTAGGCCTATACAATTAATAAGCCATTTTCCCAATATTGGTAATAACAAGAAAAACAAATATCGCTGATAATGATATTAATAATCATAATGATAACAATAACAACTACAATAATAACAGTATCAGTATTATTTCTACTAATACTAATAACAATTCTTGAAGGTATTATATCTGAACGATAGATAATCTAACACCAATGGAATAGTGAAAAAATGGTAAATTGGAAAAAAAGAGAAATAGAAAAGGGGGAGAAAATAGACGTGAAAGAAGTAATAGAAAAGATATAAAAAAGAGATAAAAGAAAACAGAAATAGAGATAGAGAGGATAATAAAAACAGATTGGAAAAAGAAAAAGAAGCAAGAAGTCCCGCCCCCCCAAAAAAAACAAGCACACCATCAAGAGGAAATGAGAAAGAAAAACAAACAAAAACAAAAACAAAAATATTAAAGAAAATCATAGAAGAAAAACGACCCCCCCCCCAAAAAAAATATATATACAACGAAAAAAACACATAAAAACAAAGAATCCAAAACATAACAATCTTAATAATAATAATAATAATAATAATCAAAAAAACAAAAACAAGATAAAGAAAGCAATGATAAAAAGAGAGAGAGAAAAAAAAAAGTGGGCGTTCGAGGCAGCGGTATCAGGGCGGCGCAGCAGAGAAGTCTCACAGACCGAGTATTTAGCAGCTATTAAGGGTCTTATTGGCGATTATTTCCCGGCTTTTCCACTCCGCCGTGCTCGAGGGGTCAACACTGTTTCCAGCTGATGACGCGAGACTCCCCGGAAAATTCTGGAACGGTTGTAATGGACTGAGAAAGAGCTGCGGGCTGTTGGGTGGGGGAGAGGAGGGGAGAGGAGAGGAGAGGAGAGGAGAGGAGGGGTTGGGGTGGGGTGGGGTAAAGGGAGAGGAGAGGAGAGGAGGGGTTGGGATGGGGTGGGGTAAAGGGAGAGGATAGAGTGGGGTGGGGTGGGGTACGGTAGGGTGGGGAGATAGGAGAGAGTGGGGTGGGATGGGGTGGGGAGATGGGAGAGGATGGGATGGGGAGGGGGGAAGGAAGAGGATAGAGAGGGGAGAGTGAGTGAGGAAAAGGTGTTTTTTAGGTAGGGGTTGGAGTGAGAGGAAGAAGAGAAGAGAGAGAGCATAGGGAGATAGAAAGGAAGGGGAGGTAAAGAACAAAGGAAGTGGGATGGTAGTGAAGGGAGGGAAGGAGAGAGAGAGAGAGAGAGAGAGAGAGAGAGAGAGAGAGAGAGAGAGAGAGAGAGAGAGAGAGAGAGAGAGAGAGAGAGAGAGAGAGAAAGAGGAAGAAAGAGAGAGAGAGAGAGAGGATTAGTGAGAGGAAGGAAGAGATGGGGTAAGAACCAGGGGATAGTAGTGGAGAAGAAGGAAAAGGAAAAGAGAATTGGGTATGAGGATAGCGAGAGAAATAAACTTGGTGGCGAGAACAAATGCAAGCGGATGTTTATCTTATATTACTGTCTTTTATTATATTTTATTTCCTTTTGCTGAATATAAATGAAAATGTAACTGTTGTGCACAACAAACGTCACATTTCATGCGATTCAAGATGAATAATAATAATAATGATAGCAGTAATAATAATCATAATAATAATGATAGCAATAATAATAATCATAATAATAATGATAGCAATAATAATAATCATAATAATAATGAAAAAAATAGTAATGATAATCATAACAAAAAAAGTAATGCCAATGATATAACAGTAACAATAAATAATTACGAATAAACCGTTAAAAAAGTGAAAAAGACGATTTCAAACCAAACAGATCAACCTATATCCACCAGAGTAAAACCGACCCTACTCCCCCTACCCCCCCCCTTAAGCCCCCCCCCCCCCCCCCCCCCCGTATCTCAAACCAAGTCAGCGGTCACCTACAAGAACAAACAAAGTCTGGACATCGTCCCCGCCGATCTGGGGATTAGTGCGACACCGTGTCACTCTCCCCTCTCCCTCCTCCCTCCTCCCACCTGGCTGCCACTCCCTCTCCCATCTCCCCTCTCCCATCTCCCCTCCCCCCACACCCCCAATCCCTTTTACCCTCGTGCCTCTCCCCCTCCACCCACCCCTCCCCCCTTCCCCAGAGCTCCTAAACTCCCCTCTCACCCTCACACCGGATCCCTCCCCCCTCCCCTAAAGCCCTCGTATCTTTCCCCTTGCCACTGACCCCCCACCCCCTTCCCTTCCCCCTTCCCCGCCGTCCAAATGATGGTGACGATCACTCTCCCCTCTTTTAAGACATCCTTCTTCCTCGGACGACGATGAAGGTCCTTTCCCCTCAGGCGCCCTGGACTCACAAGAGGGTCGATGTTAAGGCCGCGTTTCCTTGAGATTGGAGGCTCTGATTTTTGTTTTATATATATATATATATATATATATATATATATATATATATATATATATATATATATATATATGTATATAAATATATATATACATATATATATATATATATATATATTATATATATATATATATATATATATATATATATATATATATATATATATATATATGTGTATGTATAATGTATATATATATAATTAATTTTTATACATATAAATTAGATGAGAGACAGGGAGAGGAGTGAGGTTAAACGAAAGGGAGAGAAGGGAAGAGAGAGAAGGATGGAGGGAGGAAGGAAGGGAGGGCGAGAGAGAGAGAGAGAGAGAAATAAATAGAAACATCGAGAGAGGAAAGGAGAGAAACCAAGACAAAGAGTGAAAAAAAGAAGAGTTTAACCCCATAAAATAACAACAGAACATGCAATTCTGGAGCCATAACAGTTTTCAACTAACCCTTCTCTACTGTACAAACTACGCGGTGTGTCTCACGTCCTTACTACCATAATGACGCAATAGATCCTTTTCCCCAATAAAGATTTCTAAAACTCTACAGGATGATGGTTGTACTGAGCCATTGTGAGCAAGAGAAGGTTGTCAACATCTCATCTCATGCTATCTCGTCTCCTCTACTCCCTTTATCGCATGTGTCTTGTCTCTCTATTATGCTCTCCTCCGCTTACTTATTTTGCTTGTCTCCTTGTTTAGATCTATTGCATATTCACACACACATATGTATACCTTGTGTATATATGTAGATATGTATCTTTCTTTTATATCTTACTCTCTCTCTCTCTCTCTTTCTCTCTCTCTACTGCATGCATTTTTTCTATATGTGTAGCCCATATTCGCCTTTTCTAAATTATGTTTCTCCTCCCTCCTTTTCGCTCCCCTCTCATCCTTTTTTTCTCGTCTTTATCTCTTCTTTCCATCTCTTACTCTCTGCCATTTCCTTCCTTCCTCTGTGTTTCCTCTCCTTTCTTCCCTCTCTCACCCCCCCTATAGTGATCCTCCCTCTCCTTTTACTGTATTTTCCCACTTTCCTTCTTTCCCTTCACTTCCTTCCACTCTCTCCCCCTTTTCCCCTCCCCCTCTTACCCTATCTCCATCATCCTTTCCCCTCTTCTTATCACATACGAACATCCCTTCCCCTTACTCATCATCTTCAGCCCCCCTCCCTCCCTCCCTCCTTCCCTCCTTCCCTCCAGGAGCCACAAGCGGTGTTGACTTCATGTTTAACAGTAATAGGTAACACTTGACACTATTATTGGGCAAGGGAGCGTGTGACGGTGTGAGCGTTTAGTAGATTCTTGGCCGGCTGCGGTTCAAGCCTCACACCCTCGTTCGTTCCCTCCCTCCCTCCTTCCCCTCCCCCTCTCGTTCTTCGTTTGTTAGGTCCTTTGCCGTTGTTAGTTTTCTTCTTTCCCATCTTCCGTTCCATCAAGAAAAAAATAAAGATATATATATATATATGAAAAATGCCATGGAAGAACGAGAGGGAATGAGAAAGAAAAAGGATCACAGCCTGTTGTGATTTCGGCTCATCTGAAAACTATTCTCCTACTAATGATCAGTAAAACAGCTGCTCCAATGCCAATAAAAAAGGGGAAGGAAATCGAGAAGGAGAGAGCAGAGGAGAAGAAGAATACGAGGGGGGAAAAAAACTCGGTCCGCAGCGATATAATCTGTTAAGGAGAAGCAGGACATCCTTGTGCCATAATAATTAGTCGCCAGACGGTCATTAGCTGGCCACAAATCTCTCCCCTCTTGTCCCCTCTCTCTGTTTGTCCGCCTCTGAGGGGAAACTCTTTATCTCTCTCCCCTCCTTTCGGCATTCATCCTCTCATTCTCTCCTTTTTTCCGGCCGGCTTCCGATGTTGTTCTTGGTTCTCTGTTCTTGTTGGAGGGCGGAGGAGGCGAAGTGGTTTCTGCGCCGTAACAGTAAGTGCTTTGTACACCTTTGTAGGGGCGCGTTTAGACATGGACGTTTGCTCGGTGTGCGTGTGTGTGTGTGTGTGTTGTGTGTGAGTGAGTGTGTGTGTGTGTGTTGTGTGTGTGTGTGTGTGTGTGTGTGTGTGTGTGTGTGTGTGTATGTGTGTGTGTATGTGTATGTGTGTGCGTGTGTGTTGTGTTCATGTATACCTCAACCCAATCCTTCGTTCGTATTCGTTAAAATGTGTGCGTGTGCGCGCGCGCGAGCTCTCGTGTCCACCTCACTGGCACGACCTACACACCCTCTCTCTCCAGGTCCCTTCGCCCAGATGTCTCGCTACGTCATCTTAAGAGATCGAGCTCTATTGCTATAGACGAGGGTTGGAGGCCGGCCCGAGTTGCGAGGATGACCAAATCAAACTCAAATAGATGGCCAGCTCCTCGGGACAGACACAATAGCATCTGCTTGTCTGCGGGTGTGTACTTCGCTTTATATGTGCGGTGTAAAATATGTAGGTCTGGCCGTGGAAATGTGTGTGTGTAAAGTGAAGCTAGAAATGACACTTAATATATAGAAATGCCAACCTTAACAAGGGGTTGAGAGTTGACGCACTTGGTCATGCGTCTTATTGCCTTCATCAGCCTCATGAGCTGGTGATTTTTATAAATTTCTCGAGCGGTTTACAAATGAAAAATGGCTTGCGTTTATCAAACTCTGACTCATGAGCCAACTATTATCTTTTTATCTGTTCTCCAAGACGAGTAAGTTTACACATGGAGAGGTACATCTACCACGCATATCTACAGCATAAGTGATAAATCAATACTCGTTCCATGTTGCTTGTAATGCGTCTGGCATTCAACTCTTCGTCAATAGCTGGTGAGCGAATTACCTTCTCGCGCACAACCAACGGCCGGAGTAAGCAGTCGTTGCTAGTGTCCTTGCAAGATGAAGGTAGCACCCCATGGACTATTTAGCAGATGTTGGACGTAAAACAGCTGGTTGTAGTAACCCGTCATCACGCTCAGCAGCTGGCTCACGCACTGAAGGCGGTCCACGTGCAGTGAGTGCATGGTCCGACCGGCCTTGTGCATCAGCTGATTCACCATGTCTCAACTGCCGGCCTATCGCGTGCAGCTCATGGTCCAAGTGTTGTGGTTAGTTCACAACTTATCATTGTGTTTTAGGGTCTACCACATGCTGAGCTGCTGGACTCGACGCGTAGAGAAAGAGGAGGACGTGCCTCGGCTGAGAGCGCGAGTTTCAGAGCCAGGGAGGAGAAGCTCGACGCTGTGCTGAGCGCTGTGCCACAGCACGACGCACGAAAGGCACCACGTGCAGCGGCAGATGGCGAAGGAGGAGGCCCAGCATTAGCGTGGCTTGTGGCGCCTCGTGTCTGCCCTTATTACAGCCACTTACCCTAATTACTATTACCACATGTTTTGAGCCACGACGAGCGTCCAACACAAGCTAATTATCAAATAACTTGACAATTGCATAAACTGGATGAGGACGACAATACGACATTATCGTCGCTCACAGTTATCTTTATTGTCTCGAAGAGCGAGGGCTCGGCCCCTGGGCTGCATACCTCGCACTTGATGCAACTAATGACGTTGTCTTGCCTCGTCTTTTTGTTCGTCTCGAGATGGGGGAATTAACAAGAAAACATATAAACAAATATAAACAGCAATTACAGAGTGAAGAAGACGCCGCAAATTAGCCATTAGTATATAATAGCTGTGTTTGGTTGGACGCTCATTGATGTAACGGAGTGTGCAGTGTGTGTTGTTAATGCTTTGCACAATGCTTCTCACAGCCTTCACGCAGGAGCGCGCACTAAAATATAAAAGATAACTAGTTACATGATCTTTCAAAATGAACAACAGATGAATTGAAAATCCTCAGTTTACTCTCCACTCTGCTTGAATGGCCATAAAACCAAGCAAAGAGAAAGCAGAGATGCAAAGACGTCGAGACAAAGTTCTAAACCGTTTCGCCGTAGAGATAACAAAGTCGCATTTCTCCTGATCCAGCCCATCCTTCCTTCCGACTTGTTCCGAGAGTTCAAAGGAACGTCCGCACGCAACACGAGTACACGCGGACGCAAGAGATCGCATATTCACACGATGAATATGCCACGAGTGTTTTTTTTTTTCTCTCTCTCTCTCCTCTTCTTCTTTTTTACTTTCTTTTTTTGTCTGGAATCCTTTTCCTTCGAGCACGGCGATGAGTAAGGGTTTACGACGAAGGGCAGCTGAGGTGCGCACGCCATCCTTATCAAAAGATCATCGCAACATCAAGTCGGGGTGAGACACTGGGGATTTTACGAGGAAAAGCTTGTTGCTACACACGCCACGTCCGGCTCGCTCTAGGATCGACGACTGTCACTTCCCCATCCTCACTTCCCTTTCTGCCTTTGTGATTATCAGATCTCCGGGAATCGTATAAAGAGAAAGAAAGAAAGGAAAAAAATAATGGCGGGAATCATGATAACGGAAATACTCATAATTCAAACAACCGTCGATCGTGAATATTCTCTTTTCCATACTGCGTCTGCCAAATGGAAATCACAGCAGCTTGTTTGATTACCACCACATGGCATATACCGATATATATATATGCAGATTGTGATTATTTTCAATATTTCCTAACGTCTTTTTTTACGCTCTGGTTGCGTTTATTTAACTACAAAATAGATGAACATAACCCCGTTCATTTTACGTCTTCGAAGAGACTGGGTCGCTCGCTCGCTGGTAAATCACGTTTTCGTTGTTGTCCAGAGAGTCATCTTTACGACACAGGGTTACGATTTCTTTATCAGAGTAGACTATTTGTTGTTTTTTATCTCTCTCTCTCTTTCTCTTTCAGCACGTTTCATCGTTAAAGAAAATAAGTAGAAAGAAATAAAACATAAAAAAAAAAAATCATGGCCCCCTACCTGCAATCATTAGTCTACAAAGTTTGAAAAATGCTGGAGAAAAACTTTTGCGATGGCATTTGAATAACTTTTAATGATATAAATTCGGCGAACTGCGGCCCATTATGACTCCCCTTTCGGTGGCGGACTGCGAGCGAATAGTTGTTCCTTGTAGTGCGTGCTGACGTGCAAACAGACACACGTCTACTAATAAAAGCTAAAACCTTGCGTAGGAGGTGGGGTGGGGTGGAGATGGAGGTGGGGTGGGGTAGGGTGAGGTGGGGGGGGGGTGGAGATGGAGGTGGGGTAGGGGGAACAAATGGGGTTACGATAAATGATTTTTCGTGCTCAATAGGCCAACAGGGGAGAGTCCACGGATGCCTCAACAGGTCAACGGGAGAAACAACGAGTGACACCTTAGTAAGGTCAATGATCGGATCAACAAGTCAACAACAAAGTCAACGGATGACTCAACAGGTCACCAGGAAGGTCAGCGGATGACTCAATAAGAAAACAGAGAAGCCCATGGATGACTGAACAGGTTGACAGGAATGTTGCTGGCTATCACAACAGGTCAACAGGAATTTCAACGGATGACTAACAGTGCCGTCTAAAGAGAGATGGGTAGCAGTGTGACAAGATTGTGAAAAGTGAAAGAGGGAAAGAGTTCGCTGTTGAAATGATTGCAATACATTGATGGCTGAAATGATTGCAGTTGCACGCATCAAATACAATACACTATAATCGAATGACAATCATCAAAGGCATTAGAAAATTTATATATACATATGTGTATATATATATATATATATATATATATATATATACATACACACATTGCACTCAATTTGAAAGTAGTCATCCTTAATGCAAAACCAACGAAGGAAGACCAAAGCGAAACGAAAAAGACTAAGAAACAAATCGACAATTCTCCATTACAACTAACAAACAGAAGACCTATTTTCTCTCATTCCGTCACTGGTACAGTTTTAAGAAAGAAGAACCCCCATCCCCCACCCCCATTGAAATGCTACCTTTTCCTAAATTTTTCATAAGCCAACAAACAATCTTACCACTACTTTTCCCTCAAAGACAAGCTTGCTGTTTTTCATAAGCCGATAGTTAATCCTTTTTTTTCTCCCCTAAGACAATTTCTGCTGTTGTTTTATTACACACATAAGACAAATTTCCTCTCATCAGACAACACCCACCAAGGAAACGAATAATAACAACGATACAAAAAAAAAAAAAAAAAAAAAAAAAAAAAAAAAAAAACGCTAACAATAGCACACATCTCTGTTATCTGCACCATGGTCGCCTCCGTGTCCCTGTGTATAGTGTGTGGACGCCCTGCTATCGCTTCAATCTATCCTCCGGTTCCTGGCAAGGCGGTGGTCACTCCTGAAGGTGGAGGAGCTCTCGTGCCCAAGTGGGGCAAGGGGAAGGGAAGGAAGAAGGGGGAAAGGGGAGGGAGGAGAGAGGAGGGGATAGAAGAGGGGGAGAGGAGGGGAGGGAGGGAGAGGGGAAAAAGAGAGGAGGGGAAATGAAATGAGGAGATGGAGAAAGAGAGAGAAGGGGAAGAGAAGTGAGGAGAGGGGAAAAGAGAGAGAAGGGTAAGAGAAATGAGGAGAGGAGAAAGAGAAGAGGAGTGAGGAGAGGGGAAAAGAGAGAAGGGGAAGATAAGTGAGAAGAGGGGAAAAGAGAGAAGGGTAAGAGAAGTGGGGATAGGGGAAAAGAGAGAGAAGGGGAAGTGATGTAAGGAGAGGAGAAAAGAGAGAAGTGTGAAGAAAGAAGGGGGTTCTTATGGACGGAGAGACGGGAAGGGATTTCAGAGAATATGAAACTTTATCCAAAAAAGCGATGAGCTATGGATAAGGAAAAGTGGCACTGACAGAAAACAGAAGATAGGTCCAGGGAGACAAAAATAAGGGGAGAGAGAGAGAGAGAGAGAGAGAGAGAGAGAGAGAGAGAGAGAGGAGAGGGCAGACAAGCAAACTGATTTCAGGTGTAAAAATACACACAGACTCTAATTAGCTTTCAGATTCAACAGATGTAACCCATCAGCAGCAACTGAACGTCAGTGAAAAACTTGCAATCACGGACACTATCTTGAAGAGATAAGGGCAGAGATGATACTAAGTGATGCCACCATGCAACCCACGCAAAAAAAAAGAAAACACACACGAACCAAAAAAAAAAAAAAAAGAGAAATAAACAAGTAAAAACATGTAGTACAAGCTTACTTATCTAATGCAAAAATAAGCAGTCTCGCAGACTCTTATAGCGGGTAATGAAGCCTGAAGAGTGACAACATCTGAAGTGATTCACGCCCCCCGTGACGCTGACGCTCGTATATAACCCGGCCGGGCCAAGATGCCTCGCCATCACGACCTCTCTCTCGGTGACTCCCTTCCCTCGTGACCCCGATACGTCGAACCTCATCGGAGGTCGCGTGAGCTCAGGCACCGAGCACTCATTTCTCCTCATGAGGCGAGGGGGGGAGGGAGGCACTTTCCGGGAAGGAGGGGGAAGGGGTGGGGGTGGGGGTGGGAGGCGATGGGTGTTAATGATGGCGGAGGCGATGGAGGTGGCCGCGCTGGAGGGGGAGAAGAAGGAGGAGGAGGAGGAGGAGGAGAAGGAGGAGGAGGAGAAGGAGGAGGAGGAGGAGGAGGAGCTCGGGGCTAAACATGCCAACGGCGTGGAGGACGCGCCGGCCCTGTGACGTTACCTCATCAGGATTATTTAAGCTCTTTCACGTCCTGGGACAGAGGTATTGCAGGCGCGACTTGTTCAACATTATGCGGGTATATGCCATTAGCGAGGTTGTTGTGTAGCCTCCTCACAGAAAACCTCTTGCATGAGAGGTTTATGCCCCCAGGCTTAGCCACCACCACCACCGTCACCACAGCTGCAGTCCTCTCCCCCTACCCCTTTCCTAACCCCTAGGGCCCTCTCCCCCTCACCTCCCTCCCTCCTTCCATCCGTCATCCCTCTATCCCCTCCTACCCTCAGGACCCTTCCCCCCTCCCCTCACCTCACCTCCCTCCCTCCCTCCCTCCTTCCCTCCCTCCCGCACGTGTAGCAGCCGCCACAAAGGACCTACCATGGGAAGGCCAATTTCAGCAGGACTTCATGGCGCGGGGACATCATCCCATCTTCGCGGACCTTCATTGGTTAATTCGGTCGTGATGCTGACCCAGAAAGAAGGCTGTGCGTCTGAGAGGCGGAGGGAAAGGGTTGGGGGTTGGGGGGGGAGAGGTAGGTGAAGAGGGGAGGAGTTTAAGTGTAGCCAGTTGGGGAGGGAGAGGGGGAGGGGGAGGGAGAGGTGGTGTGGAGGAGAAAGAAGAGGAGGAGGAGGAGGAGGAGGAGGAAGAGAAGGTGGTTCTAGGAAACGCTGTCTGCAGCAGTACACACGTCGGGCTGCCCAAGGGCCTCAGTCAACATAATTATGTTATTCCTTTTTGTTCGTAACAACGACAAACAACCACAGACAGTTAAGAGCTGAGCGAGAACAGCGAGCCAGTAGAGAGACGACACGTGATTTTGTTATTCTAACGTGTGATAAGATCTACCGAGAATGTCAAGATTTTCTGAACATGAAAACACGACACTTTATTTTGCTTTATGGCGTTTATCCCCGAAATTATCCTTATTCTACTTAAAAGAAGTCAGAACAAAACATCATCACGCCAGAACTTCGCAGGGCCAATGCCATCGCCTGCTAAAGCCACGAAAATGCCTTTAAGCATTAAGATACTTTACGTTACTTGGCCCTACTTGTGCATAATTCAGGTTTAGAAAGAAAGATTTGCCTACGGGATCAAGAGTTAACAAGCCTGCCCTTGCCGCGACGCAAGCAACGCACTGGGGCTACTTGTAAGCCTGCAGCCCAGAGATAACGGCTGATTTAGGTACTATTGGATCCTTCGGCCAATTTAGAAGAGAGGAGCGAGTTGGGATAAAAAAAAAAAAAATCCATAAGATCAGTGCCACAACGTGAGGGTGCCACTTGCTGCCTGTGACGAGCTGTCGTGGGAAATACGACGGAGAAGGGGATGGGATGGTGGCCACGTCCCTCTCGGGTCACGGCAGGTGAACCAATCGAACGACAGCGCCAAAAAAAGTATTTAATTAAGAATCCCATCATTACGGAGACCAAGAACGAGAGAGAGAGAGATTAAAAAAAAAAAAAAATCAACGAATGTAAAATGGAATACCGACGGTCGGTTCCCTTTGTCTTAGCTGACCAAACTACACAAGTTGCCAGGCTCTTTACAGATTTTATGGCTTTCAAAGTATCCCACAACTCGCCCCATTGGGAAGCCCGCATGACGTTTTGTTTGGCAATTCATGCAGGAGGGTATCTATATATGACTCATTCTCGCGAGGCATAGACTGACAAGCGCCTCTTCTTGACAGTCATCAAAGAGCGATGAGATAAATCGAATTAGTTCGACTTATTGATACGACTCATTGCTTGCTAATTGGAGTCGGAGTTGACTTTAGTGTTAATTGGAGTCCTTATTAACTTGGTTATTTGCACATAGTTGGTACTAACTAAGTTGGTGATTATTTGCCTTCCTGCATGTCGTACAGGACACTGTGTTTGCTTGGCCGGCTGCTTTAAACACACCCGATAGGACAATACGGCAAGCACAAAAAAAACGAAGGAGAATAAACCACGAACTGCCTCCAGTCCCACATTTTGCCATGCCTCATCACCCCGGGACACTGTGCAGCATGCGCGTGAGACGGAGAGGACTGTGCAGCATGATCACCGGCAGCAGCATGAACAGCATGTGACAATCGCCGCGAGGGAGTGCAAAACCGCCCCTAAACGACCGCGACAAATTATACGCACGATTATGACTAATGTAAATACGTATTTAATAGCTTAAACCCACAACGATTTTACACAGTGGCTGCTTCCACTTAAACCTGTTTATGGCCTGACGTCTAGGAGAGAAGGAAGGAGAAAGACAGAGGGAGAGGGGGAGAGGGGGGGAGGGAGAGAGAGGAGGGGAGAGAGAGAGGGGGAGGGAGGGAGAGAGAAGGAGAGAGAAGGAGAGAGAGAGAGAGAGAAGGAGAGAGGGAGAGAGAGAGAGAGAGAGAGAGAGAGAGAGAGAGAGAGAGAGAGAGAGAGAGAGAGAGAGAGAGAGAGAGAGAGAGAGAGAGAGAGAGAGAGAGAGAGAGAGAGAGAGAGAGAGAGAGAGAGAGAGAGAGAGATATATATATATATATATATATATATATATATATATATATATATATATATATGTGTGTGTGTGTGTGTGTGTGTGTGTGTGTGTGTGTGTGTGTGTGTAAGAGAGAGAGAGAGGAGTTAAACGCAAAACCTTAGAAATATCTGGTAAACACTATAATTCCAGCATCACGCGGAGAAACAAAGTTTTTTTTCCTTTTAATCGGGAGGGTTGTGCGTTTCTTCCACCAACTCCTATAAAGACGAAAAAACACACACACACACTAGCGGGGGCGTACTTGCGTGTCTGTCTATGAGCAATTGCACGTACATATACCACAAAACCAAACGTTATAAGCAGTACTTGGGGAAAAAATTCCTATCATTTTGGCTGACATTTCCATCAGATTAAATCAGGCAGATTAAGACAAAGGTCTTCATTATAGGATAATAATACAATCAATGAAGAGAAACTAAACGAGGAATAGAGGTAAGGACTGATAATTTTACTGATTCAAAACACTATGAAATATGTAATAAAAATTATAATGATGACAATGATAATGATGATGATAATAATTATGATAACGATGATACTATTAATAATGATAGCAATATTAATAGTAACGATAATACCTAGAACAATAATAAGAATTAAAACAAGAAAAGACAATACAATTTCCTTACAATAGTGAAACTCGTCAGAAAATATCCGATTAACAAGACCAACACAAACCAAATGGCATTTTTTTCGGAAACTCAACTCATTCTTGAAGAGATGGGAATGAAAAAACAACAACTTATATCCCGCTCAAGAATATCTGAAAATAATAATTACACCTCTACGAAATCATTACGGTAATAAAGCTCTTCGAAATATGCCCTCTCTCTCTCAAGAAGAAATAAATAAATGAAAAAGAGAGAAAGACGATAATTTAAAGAGAGAGAGAGAGACGATAACTTGAGAGAAAATCAAATAGTAAAAGATCATGAGCAATTGCCATAATAAAAATTGCAACTCCCAATCGATCCCACAACCCGGATTTAAAAGATACGATAAATTGACAAAATTCGCCAGAAATGAGAAACATAAACGCTCTCAAAACACTCACCAAAATTCATTTGAAATTATCATGAGGAATTCTGCGTAATGTTCGTGCCAACCTCC
This sequence comes from Penaeus japonicus, assembly GCA_017312705.2. Taxonomy (NCBI): domain Eukaryota; kingdom Metazoa; phylum Arthropoda; class Malacostraca; order Decapoda; family Penaeidae; genus Penaeus; species Penaeus japonicus. The sequence goes on from BOPN01000039.1 coordinate 373,544, forward strand.
CTCCCCCCCCACCCAACCCCCTTCTTCAATGCAATTTCGGGGGGTTAATTTTATGATTCTAACATTGTCGGCGGAAAAAAAAGAAGAAGAACGAAATATGATCTCGTCATGTATCAGTGGTTGCAGGGGGCGGGCGCGTCGGAGGCTGGACTGGCTGGCTGGTCCGAGACTCTGTACTTGGGGGGTTGGGGGGGGGGGGCGGAGATAGGTGGGATGGGATGGGGTAGGGTGGAGTGAGGTGGGGTGGAGGGAGGGGTGTGTTCTATTCATATTCACTAGCGACCATGCAAATACATCATTTATGCCTGAATAAAAAAATACCGGAAATAAAAAGATAATACAGAAAAGGTATATTGATATAGATAAATCAATGCGCACACATTAACATATATATATATATATATATATATATATATATATATATATATATATATATATATATATATGTGTGTGTGTGTGTGTGTGTGTGTGTGTGTTGCTACAAGGAAGTAAGCACTCGGACGAAATATCATTACCTTACCTAAACTATTAATTTACTCCTCTGATCGCCAAGCTCCTCACGATTTCCTTCTAATCACAATACTGACTCCCCACTCCCCCCCCCCCCCCCCCACCCACCCTCCCCCGTCGACTCGTCTTCTATGAATAAACACTAAATCATCTATCACATAGGAATCAGTAATTCTGTTTATCACTGCCGTTGACAACACAATTCAAAATAACAGCTGGTTTAAATGTTCTTCCGGACCGTTATGAAGAACACCGGGTTATCGTAGAGCACATACCTCGTACCACACAAATTAGTTTTTATAGTCTGACGTAACTCACATATTATTTTTTTTAGTTTAACTTGTAACGCAAGTTTCCGTAGAATATTTGACTATTTAGAGGCAAGTCGGGCTAATTTTTGTCTTTTTTTTCATAAAATTAATGTATACGATTCGTTTTTGTTTTTTTGTTTTTTTCTAGTTATAGTAGGTATAGTAGTATATACATGCAGCATAACTGCATCCTTATCTGAGAATTTCCGCATAAAATTCAGAAACAAATACTTATTAGGCCTACTTGTTTTATAATTAACAGAAAATAATAATTGGCAACTCAACTTACTTAGAGGCCTTAGGAATAAATGTTTAGGTCTGGTTGTTTCCGACCAAATTAACTAACTACACATTGATTTTTTTTTTTTTTTTTTTTTTTGAATGGATGATCTTCTGAACAGATAATGCTATGGTAATTTATATGCATGCATGGTCACACACACACAAACAAACAAACACACACACACACACACATGTACCTCCCATAACAAGCTTCCGAAGGTGTGTTTTTGGCGTCAAGATGTTGAAATTAATGTTTAATTCGCTTTGCCTATGGTAAAAACACACGACCACACATTGAAATAGGTCAATTATACCATGGGAAAATCCTCATGGAAAATCCTCATTCTCATGGCAGTTGCCTTAGTTCGGCGTAAGAATAAGCAGACGGTAATAACAGAAAAGAAAAATCAGACATCATTATCTAATAGGCCCTTTGCCTATTATACTTCATCAATAGCTTAACAAGTCCCCCTCAAAACAATAGATATATAAAAATACACATCTACATCACATTGACATCATAAAAAAAAATCAGAAAAATTAACGAAAAGTCAATAAAGCATTCCCAGAAAGCAGCCGTTCTTCTTAGTCCGACCTGTATTATTCCGTAAGCTTTATTAGCACGCATAATTTGATTCCCAAGTCTAGATGTTGGCAAACCCTAATTTGCGCAGATTAAACTAATGGCCTGGATTGAAGGGGCATTGGGGGTGAACAGAGTTTGAACTTGACTTAGACCCGCTCATTTCCTGTCAGTGCCGAAATTAGGGGGATCTAACCTTTTGACACGAACATTATGAGGAGAGAGAGAGAGAGAGAGAGAGAGATTTTCTACCATCTTCGCCTGGAAGCGGTTTACCCTCCTGGCCTTGATGACGTCATGTCCGGTATTCATGACGTCATTCCGAATAACACGAGGAACCGATTCAACGACCCGGATGATGAAAAGGAAAGGCGAGATGAGCAAATACCGTTGCTATTTGCTTGTTATTGTTGTTGTTGTTGTTGATGGTGTCATTATTATTAACTCTGTCATTGTCGGCATTTTTCTGATATATATAGAGAGGGGAGGAGAAAAGAGAGAGAGAAGAGGGGGGAGTGGAAGGAGAGAGAGAGAGAGAGAGAGAGAGAGAGAGAGAGAGAGAGAGAGAGAGAGAGAGAGAGAGAGAGAGAGAGAGAGAGAGAGAGAGGGAGAGGGGGAGGAGAGAGAGAGAGAGAGAGAGAGAGAGAGAGAGAGAGAGAGAGAGAGAGAGAGAGAGAGAGAGAGAGAGAGAGAGAGAGAGAGAGAGAGAGGGGGAGAGGGAGGGAGAGAGAGAGAGAGAGAGAGAGAGAGAGGGGGAGAGAGAGAGGAGAGGGAGGGAGGGAGGGAGGGAGGGAGGGAGGGAGGGAGGGAGGGAGGAGAGAGAGGAGAGAGGGGGGAGAGGAAGAGAGAGGAGGGGAGAGAAAGAGAGAGAGAGAGAGGGGGAGGAGAGAGAGAGAGAGAGGGAGGGAGGGAGAGGAGAGAGAGA
>BOPN01000039.1:381154-383654 GCA_017312705.2 Penaeus japonicus
CTACTTTTTACATTCTTGACGTCTGGTCCAATATCCTTTTGATAATCAGTTCTATTATTGGCTAAAAAGATCAGTGCAATTTGGGTTTCTCTCTCTCTCTCTCTCTCTCTCTCTCTATCTCTATCTCTATCTCTATCTCTATCTCTATCTCTCTCTCTATCTCTATCTCTCTCTCTCTCTCTCTCTCTCCCTCTCTCTCTCTCTTTCTCTCTCCCTCTCTTTCTCTCTCCCTCTCTCTCTCTATGTATATATATATATATATATATATATATATATATATATATATATATATATATATGTATATGTGTGTGTTGTGTGTGTGTGTGTGTGTGTTTGGGTCCCCGTATCTCTCTCTCTCTCTCTCTCTCTCTCTCTCTTTATATATATATATATATATATATATATATATATATATATATATATATATTGCAAATCAGCATTGTGTCTTTAATGAGGATCTTTTGGAATTATTGGTCTTTGATGGGTCTACGAGATGCAGTCTGATGTAGGCCTATAGTTAGTTACGAGAACGACTGATGTTGCTGGTGTCAAATTATATCTGTTACTGTTCCTACTACAACTTGTTGCTATTACTACTACCTTTGTCATCGTTATTATTATTACTATTATTAGCATGATCAACATCATCATCATCTTCATTAGCATTGTTATTATCATTATTATTATCATTATTATATTTGTTGTTATCATCATCATCATCATCATCTATATCATCATCATCATCACCATCTTTATTATTTAAAGGAATGATCATCTTTTTCATAAATATCATCTTTATTTTCATCCTTATCACTATCACTATCAATTTATCTGCAAATCAGTTATTTTCATTCGATTTTCACTATCAAATAGAAGTCATATTTCAATAATTCTCTTTACGAACAAAACAATCTTACTTATGTAAATCTACTAAAATTTCCTTGCAATAATGCACCATCAACAATTATGTGGCATTATCAGCGATAGATCTTTTTCAAGTTCTAAACCAGATTTTCTGATATGCCACTAACTATTTATAAATAGGATATCTGTGTATTTTTCATTATGAAGCCTTCAGCATTCGAGATTAAATGATGAACAATAAGGATTAAATATCTATTTATGTTGTTACTGAATGTAAAGACCAAAATAATCTGATTTAGCCTCACAAATGTTATATCATTATCATATTATAAAGGCTCTTTGATAGTCATTATCGGATTATTATACCACAGGCTATTTGGCATATTTACTAGCGACAGCTATGCTGAAATTGTATAATTAGATTGGAAAAATCATTCGAAATATACATGCCACGGATGAAATTCATATCCGAAATAAAACGAAATTACACATTAGAGTTTTATTACGATTAAATGTAACCGGTGTGCTATTTGCATGACAACTGTACGTTAAGCAAATTCAAACTTTTTTGTGCATACTTTTTTTTTTTGCACTATTCTGGTTTTTCCTTGAATTTCAGAATGTTCTTTTATGCTCAGATTCTAGTTTACATTTTTGGATATAGAATAGTTGTTCTAGTAATCCACATACTAGTATTCCTGTTAATGCAAATTATATCATAACACATCCATTCGCTATTATGGTAAATGCTTTAGTGCAGTTCCGTGATTCAGACATGGTTGTGTCTTGCATTTAAGTGTTTCTGTTTGCACACGAAGCAGCATTTAGATATAAATCTTCCGTATTCGAGATGAGGTATGTACATTTGTGTGTGCATGTGGTTATATATATATATATATATATATATATATATATATATATATATGTGTGTGTGTGTGTGTTTGGTTTTCTGTATATGTAATCATATCTACATAGATAAATATATAAACATTATATATATATATGTGTGTGTGTGTATATATATATATATATATATATATATATATATATATATGTGTATGTGTGTGTGTATATATATATATATATATATATATATATATATATATATATATATATGTGTGTGTGTGTGTGTGTGTGTGTGTGTGTGTGTGTGTGTGTGTGTGTGTGTATGTATATATATATATATATATATATATATATATATATATATATATATATATATATATATTTATACGTATGTGTGTGTATATATATCTATTCATTTTTATATGTATGCATATATATATATGTATATAAAGTATATGCATATATATATATGTATATATATGTATATATATGTATATGTATATATATCTATATATCTATACATATATATATATTTACATATACTGTATATGACGAGGTATCTACATGCGTGTGTATGTTTATATGTATAAATATATATATATATATATATATATATATATATATATATATATATATATATATATACATATATATGACAAGGTATGTATATGCGTGTGTATGTTTATATCTATCTATCTATATATCTATTCATCTATCTAATTATCTATATGTATATATATATATATATACATATCTGTGTGTGTGTGTCTGTGTGTGTGTGTGTGCGCGT
>BOPN01000039.1:391154-396154 GCA_017312705.2 Penaeus japonicus
GAAACGAGACCCCAGGAAAGTTTGAGTAAAGAAATGGACTCGACTTTTCAAGAGGATGATCAGTTTTGATTATAAGTTAAGTCTCTCAAAAATTCTGGTCATTTGTTTCCCGCGCGAGTGAACTCAACGAGGCGCTTTTCCCCTCTGTGGTGCGAGGAAGAACGGGAGAGAGGGGAAGAAGAAAGGGGAAGGAGGGGAGGGGAAGGAGAGAGGGGAAGAAGAAAGGGGAAGGAGAGGAGGGGAAGGAGGGAGGGAGGGAGGGAAGGAGAGGAGGGAGGGAGGGAGGGAGGGAGAGAGAGAGAGAGAGGGAGAGAGGGAGAGAGGGAGAGAGGGAGAGAGGGAGAGAGAGAGAGAGAGAGAGAGAGAGAGGGGGGGGGGAGAGAGAGAGAGAGAGAGAGAGAGAGAGAGAGAGAGAGAGAGAGAGAGGGGGGGGAGAGAGAGAGAGAGAGAGAGAGAGAGAGAGAGAGAGAGAGAGAGAGAGAGAGAGAGAGAGAGAGAGAGAGAGAGAAAGAAAGAGAAAGAGAAAGAGAGAGAGAAGAGAAAAACAGAGAGAGGGAGGGACGACAAGAGAAGAGAAAGAGACGAGAAGAGAAGAGAAGAGAAAGAGAGACAAACACACAAACAGACAAACGTAGAGAGACAGAGAGAGAAATCTTGTAAGAGAGAGAAAAATATTTCAGAAAGAGACGATAGACACAGAGAGAAGAAAAGAAAAGACATAATTTGATATCAATAAACAAAGGAGATAAAATAAGATTGTATGAGGAAGCTTAACTAGAATAAAATTTTGGCTGGAAAACAGAGATACAACTTTTTTTTCCAATAATTTACAGTAATTATATATATCACCTCTGCCATTATGTTTTTTCTCCCCCATCACCCAAAACTACAATAATAACAGTTTTAATTTCCTCTAAAATTTGTAACTTTTTTTGTAAATAAAAAAAAAAAAAAAAAAAGGAAATAGATCTGGTCTGGATTACGTGGCATGAAGTGTACTGTAGTATGACCCGGGGATAGATTTGCCAATATATAGATCAAGGTCGTATAAAAGTGTCTCCATGTTTTTTTTCACCCAGTTATATCTATACTTAGTTTTTTTTCTATAACAATTTTTGTCACAATAATTGTTTCATGTGATTGTCTGTCCTCGCTGTTCCCTAATCAGGTTTATTGTTTCTTTTGTTGATTCGTGTATTTGCAACAGAACGAAATGTAGTTGAAAGTAAATGTGGATGTGTATTTCCTCTCTCTACTTGACTCAGTTTTGCAATATTTGCAAGCATGTATTCGTATTCGTATTTGCAAGCATTGGAAAGAATCAATTATTTTCTCTGAGGCAAATCAGATGTATGATTTTCAGTGTGTATTTGTATTACTATTTCTATAATTGTCTAGTTCTTTATTTTCATTACATCATCTTATATTCATTAACTTCTCTTCATCTCAAATTCATTACCAATCTTCATATTTACAATCATATTTCAATATGATTGACATGTTAACATGTCGAATTCTTCTCGGGGAAAAAAATAAAAGCCAGATTCTTTTTCATGATTCTCTCACATCTTTATTGATCAGCATAAGCAGACTACACGGAGAAGGATTAGAAAAACCTAAATATAACTTATATATACCAAAATAGAACTGCACAATATGTATAAAAGAACATCTACAACTATGGGGAAACGATGAGATTTGCTTCTTCATGAATATTTTTTTACTCGCATATAGAAAACGGGGAAGGGGGGGTGGGTCGTACAGGTTCATGTGTTGTTTATAAATAATATGCAACATACACAATATTTCCGAACGAACACAACAGTAGCGAGGTGTAATTACTGTACAGGTGCATGAAATAAATCAAACTTTAAAAGTTCGACAAACAGAGGAGTGTAACTACCATGGCCGATTGGTACATCAGCTGCTTCGGTAGGCACACCATCTTGGGGAAATTTGTGACGTCAGGAGCTCCAGCCAATCAGATTGCAGCACGATGAAACGTCATAAAAAGGATTTCTGACATCAGGACCTATTCAGCCAATCATTATGGCTCGCTCCTGATGACGTGACCGACCTAGGTGCCAATCAAGACGCTGGAGCTCCTCCACGCTCCAAGTTTAGTGCCAGTGGGTTGGCTGGGAATATCAAATTGCGACGAGGTCAGCGACATAGAGCCTTAAGCATGCCTTTCAATAGGTCCGATTCTCCAATTTACACACCACGGAGAAGTGAGACTTACTGAAGTGGCATCCCAGGGTCAAAATCGCTTACCTAGTTACAGTTATTGAGGGTTAACCTACAATACTTGTGAGCTAGGATATAATTATAGTCATGACTTGCTACACACAGATATAGTGCCATTTTTGGGAAACACTGCAATGTGACATGACAAGCAATTATGGGAGCTATCTAGAAATCCACAGAGCTCAGCTTCCTTTAATACACTGAATTTTGGGAGAGGAAAATGAGCTTCACAGATGGGGTAGATAATGGCCATAATTGTATGTAATGCCACTCTCTATATATATACCGCCCCTGCTCAATCCTAGGAACTTGTAGTGAGGTAGAAGCCCTTTCCCTCTTCTTTTACGACCTAACGATTTCGATCGGCTAATTCAAATAAAAGTCTAGGGCATCTGGCATTGGGTGCTGGACATGGACTGGACTTTTCGCCGTATTTTGAATTTCTTGTTAATTTCATTTCCAAAATCAGTGTTTTTTTTTTATTTTTTATTCATGTTAAAAAGCAATGCACTGTCATTGTAATGTCTTGACGACGCGACAGTCACTTCACAATTATAGAAATTAGAGGGGAAAAAATCCATTCGAATTTACGATCTCAATCAAAATATTTTTTTTTCTGCAATCCATTGATGAAATAATTTGCAAAAAACATGCATTAATACTGTAATCATGTTCAATATTCTTAAATGCACGAAATCGATTTAAGGATAAGGTCGTCGTACATCCAAAAAAGAAATAAGAAAAAAATACCAAAATAATAGAAATAGTAATGATAATGATAAAATAATGATGATAATAACAGTAGTAATTATAATGATGAAAATGAAAATAAGGATAATGATAGTAATGATGATAATTTTAGTGATAATAAAAATAGCAATGGTAATAATGATGGTAATGATAATAATAAGATTAATAACAATAAAAACAATAATAATAAAGATGATAATGATAATATCAAAGATAGTAATAATAATAATGATAAACATAATGATAATCGTGATAATAATCATAATGGCAATACTAATAATGATAAAAATATTAATGATAATAATAATAATAATAATAACAATAAAATTAATTATATAAAGCAACTGAAGCAATAACAACATTCAAATGACGAAAAAATGAACTTTGAAACCGATGCATGCACTCTGTCGCATGACCATCTACCATGCACAGACACCCTAGACAATAGACATACATCTATCTCGACACCTACAAAGACTAGTCAAGCTTGCCAGGTTTGGAATTTGATTGCCTAGAAAATGAAATGAAAAATATAATTATATAACTATACTTACTACTGTTTTTTTTCCGAACATCGACAAAAAAAAGAAAAAAAAATCCATGGTAGGTAACATAAAACTATTTTTTAATGAATAAAACTAACGAATTTCAATAAAGGAAAATGTAAGAGTATGATCAAATTAATCCAAAAAGTGGGCCTGTCCTTAACAATCCTTCAGTATAAGGTTATCTTATTCCTTCTGTTAGTTAATGACGATAGTGTCCCCTCCAAAACATGCATAAAAAAGTGAATGGGTGTCCCTTCATCACAGCAGAAAAACCTCATGACTGCCATGAAGAATCAGGCAGTGGAATCCTCCTGGTGAAAGACAAAATAAGCTGTTCTATCTATTCTCAATAAGTACATACCCTGTGTGTATCGTCACTGGAAACCCAAAAGAACGAATCTAGATGGATAAATCAACATATTTTTAGTCTGCGTATGCTAAACTCTTTATAAAACTTTTTTTTCACTGAAATTCAATGATTTCTTTATTTTTTTTTAATCTTTAATCCTAAGAAATATCAATTACATTTCCACGACCAGGCTACTGATGATTAAACCTTCGCAAAAGGAGTTGATGGGGATGTATGTACTAGCTGACGAATTCACTATAAGGGTTATAGTTATACGTAATTACACTCAGGAACTCAACCTTAGTGGGATTGGCAGAGAGCATGGGTCATCATCCCCCCTTAAACCCCAATATTAAAAATTGCGCGTACGGACATTCAGGGTTTGGTTCTCTTATCTATGCTAATAAGCTCTGAAAATTCCCAAATCTTACATGATGCAGTACACCACATTTTTTTGAGCTTTAGATACAACTATAGTAAGGCCGAGATTACTTCTTCTTTTTAACTTTTTTTTTTTTTTTTTTTAGTTCTTTTCCAGTGTTGTTGAAAAATAGGCCTAATCAATGGAACAACCCCAAGAATGGACTCAAAAGGTGACTCCTCCACGTGCATTTTGCAACCGAAGTCGACACATTTCACCGGAGACCCAATTTAGTTGCATTCTCTTCCGTTATCGTTATCTTCGTCTTTCCCTCCCCCTCCCCCCCACACTGGGATTACTTATGTACATCCATTACGTATTACAAATCTGAAAATCACCTGAAAACCCTACGTACTTTAACTATTGCTTGTTAATCAAACTCCAGATGCACAGAAAACGTGAAACTGAAGAGCCCTCATATAACGGTGCAAGAATACAATAGTCTTGGATGATTAAGTTTGGTCTGCAAATTCGATATCTAAACTTCAAATACTGCAATCACTAGTGCCTATAATCAGCGAACCAAAGCCAATTAGAACACTCCGATCTAACCCTTATCCGACTAGTATCATTGGAAAGCCTCCTAGGTATATTTCTTAGGTGTATGGGTGCAATGCCTCTTAGATCATTTTCATTATCTGTCTCAGTATCGAAAAAGGAATGTTTTTTTTGGTAGTCGTAGACT